>CATIWK010428594.1:0-13257 GCA_949634005.1 Mallotus japonicus
TATAGTGATTGTTTTGGTGGTTGTTTTGTCGGTTTTTTTTTTGTTTTTTTAATTTTATGAGGTTATTTTTGGTTCATGGTTGTTTCTTGTTGTTTTGATAGTTGTTTTTCTGTTTGTTTTGTCGGTTGTTTTTCTAGTTGTTTTGACATTTTTTTATTTTTTTGGTTGGTTCTTTTTCAGCTCTATGAGCTTTTCTGCAATGGTTTTTCTGGCTGTTTTCATGGTTATTTCGGCAGTTGTTTTTTTGTTGTTTTGGTGGTTGATTTTTTTATTGTTTTAATGGTTATGTTTTTCCAGTTGATTCTTTTCAGTTTTATGAGATTGTTTTGTATTGTTTTTTCTAGTTGTTTTGACAAATGCCTATAAAAATAACCAAAACTCACCATCTTCTTCATTATCATCATCATCTTCTTTTTCTTTTTTTGAATTTCATTATGTAAAATTAAAAAGTTTTTTATTTTACTTTCTTCTTCAACATCATCGTCTTTTTCTTTTTCAGTTTGTTTTCTGAAAAAAATAATAGAAATAGAAAAAAAAAAGGGAAAGAGAAATAAGAAATAAGTTAAAAAAATGGAAAAATAAGAAAGAAAAAATAATTAGAAAGAAAAAATAAAAAAATAAAAAGGAAGGAGAAAGAATAAATAAGTTAGGGAAAAAACAATGAAAAAATAAGAAAGAAAGAAAGGAAAAACCACGTAAAAATGAAAAAAATATATGGAAAAAATGCACGCAAGACTCTGATTTTGAAAACAATTTCTTTGGTACCATATTGTTAAAAATATTTTGCCTAACCTTGGTGATTTCAGTAATCTTTCCTTTAATTAAAGTCAAATGAAAAGTGATAATGTGGTAGTAGTTAAGTTTATCATTAACAAAATAAAATGCATCACTCTTCAAAGCTAATTTAACAATTTATTTTATGTGTAGTGGACTTATATTTATTTAAAAACTAATAAAAATCATTGCATTATAACTTGATGAGGCTAATAAATTTTGAGTCTATAATTACGAGTTCATCAAGCCATAGTTATAACATTTGCTCCCCGTTTAAAGGATCGAAATAAGCAATCCATTTATATGGAGAAATCAAACTTCCAAATCAGTGTTTAAAAAAAAAATAAATTTAACATTGAAACAGTGATCCACCGAATGGAATATAAAATTTAAAATTTTATCATTATTAATTTATAAAATTAATTTTGATATAATTTAAAAAGAAAAATTACCTCTATTATAGATTTTTCAATGTTTTAGGTCAGATGTCTTTTCTAGTAATAGAAAAAGTAATTCAAATTTTTATGCTTTGTCTTTAATATGGTTTTTTAACTTTGAAACTCATCAAGGTTTTTCTAGTAAAAAGAAAATAAATAGGAAAAATAAAAAGAAAATGAAACATAAATAATTAATTTTAACTTTTAATCATATAAACTAATAATAATTGAGTTTTTTCTCATAAAAAGAAAAATAAATAGGAAAAAGAAAAAGAAAATGAGACAGAAATAATTAATTTTAACTTTCAATCATATGAACTAATAATTCAATTATTTTTCTTATAAGAAGTTATTACAGATTACATCTTCAATACATTTAAAACTATAATATAAAATTAAACAGTTATAATGTTAAACTAGGGGATTATATTATAATAAGTAAATTTTTAAAATTATAAAATATCATTATTTTTAAATTTAAATTTAAATTTTTTATCCAATTTAATTTTATTTATTTTTATTATAACTAATTATATATTAAATGATTTATTTTAAAAATAAAATTTATATGAATTACTATTTAAAGGTAACTTATAATTGAATTTATGAATATAAAATGATAATTTTTTCCTAATTTTGAGAAGCTATAATAAAACTTATAAATATCAATGGACAAACTAAAATATTTTTAGTTATTTAATACCTAATTATAAATAGTTTTTTCATATTTTATTACTATAATAATATGTAGTAAAAATAAAATAAACTATATATAAATATAAATTTAGTCTAAATATTTAGTTGCATTTATTACTTTATAAAAGACAAAAGCAAAAAATAAAGTGGTGTTCAGTTCCTTGAAATGCCAACTATCTTGTCCACAAGTTATTGCAAAGTGCTTTTTTTTTTTTTTTTAACAAAGTAAAGTTTTTGAAGAATGGTTGAATTCTTGGTATGTGTAAGAAGCTCTAATGTGGACCGCATTGTCCAATATAAAAGAGGTTGATGATAAATGTTAGGCAGACCTACGATGTTGCCGAGGTCGTTGCCTAGACGTGTGGCTTGCACACGAATAATTTTATTTTTAAGGGATAATTAAAAAATATACAAAAATCATATGCTTTTTCTTTTAATACTTGTTTTTTTTTTTTACCAAATTTAATACTTGTCAATATATATGTAGTAGGTGTTATTCATTCATTTCACTTTGGAACAGTAAAAATAACCATTTTATTTTTTTAATTTTAAATATTAATTTTATAAGTTTTTTAATATTTTAAATCTATATTTATGATTTTTGGGGAAAAATGTGTTTTTAAATTACTGCAAAGAGAGATTTTCAGATCTCTCAACAGATGTGCAGACTAATTAAAAAATATATTTTTTATATGATGATTATTTTAAAGAAAAACATTATTTATTTTCCCAAAGAGACCTTTCACACCATAAAAACCATTTTTTGCAATTTCTTGTTAGAACATGATAGTGAATGATTATGATTTTCAAAAAAAAAAATGATAGTGAATGATTATGACTCCAATAATAATAATATAATGAAACATCGTGGATTAACATAGCATGTATCAACACCACTCCCCAAATCTTGCAATCTTTTTTTTTTCCGTTTCTTGTTTTTTTCTTTTCTTTGAACAGCCATCTTTCATTATCTTGTTTGAAAAGGGAACCAACCAAAGTGGGCAACAGGGCAATAATCACCTAAATTTCTACTGATATGAGCAAAGAAGAAGACATTAATATTATAAAGAGAGCAACAAAACAAAACAGTTCCTGTATTACCAAGTCATCTTTTACAAGTAACAGTAGCAGAAGCTTCCTTGATGAAAATTTAAGTTTTTTTTTTTTTAGCGAAATAAAATAGATATCATTGAAAAGCCAAAGTTTTACAAGAAGCTAGTGGAGAGCCATGGAAATAGATAACCATGAATGTCATCAAACTTACTCTTACCACAAACTATCTATGTAAGAGTAAAGGTTATGACAAACCAAAAAACTAAAACCTCCATAAGCAAAAAGAAACTAAAATTAAGGAGGAGAACAGTAAAGAGACATAGAAGATATTAGTTAGCTGAGACTTGCTCAGCCAGCATTACTGTGTCACCAGGATGGGATGAAGAGTTGAGAGCAGGAGACGCTATGACCTTGCGTGCCTGGTCTTTGAGTTTGAAGCACCTGATTCTTCTGTTCATAGGCTCATCCAGATGCTTAGCTTTAACTTTGCTAAGGGCAGTAGTACCCTTGTCGAAGAGAGCCTCTTTGGTTAACAAAGGAAGGTGGGCAAGAGTGGGCGAGGCAATATCTGGCTTAGCTCGTTTTTTTGTTGGGTTGTCATCAATGGGTCCAGGATTTACTGATTTTGGGTTGGACTTTTTGCTGAAGAGAGCCTGTAGAGTGGGCTCATTTGGCCCGTGGGGAATATCTGCAAGTGGAAGAGATTTACCTTTGTCCAGGCTATCATTTGCAGCTTCTGTAGCAGCTTTAGAAAACAATTGCACTTGAACTGGAAGTGCATGATTGTTTTATTTGCCCCAGACTGAGATTAGCTAGCTGAGTGATAGTAATGTCAGGAGTGGGTGAGGCGCCGCCAACTTCTTTTCCTACTGTGGTAGGTGAACTTGGGAGAGCGAGCCTTGCAAGGTGAGGTGGGCGAATTTGAGTAGCTGGTAAGTGCTTGACTGAGTCAAAGGCTGCTGCATTGAGTTTGATTTTTGGTAGATCAAAAGCTGGTGAGTCGTCTCTGTTCTGGTTTGGAGGGAAACCAGGTTTCTGTTTTGGCAATGTCCTCAACCATGGCCCATAGGAGAGAGGGTTGTTGGTTCGAGCTGTTATTTCTTCAGGGGATTTGTAACTTTTGCAAGAAGAAGTGGCATGATCAAAATGACCACAGAGATAGAAAATGCGAGGAAGACGCTCAAACTGGAATTGAATCCAGTTTTTCTTGCCCATTCTGGAGTTTATGAAACCCTGGGGAAGAGGTTACTGCAGGTTGAGAGCAACCCGAAGCCTCATGACCGGTTCCCATACATTGTCAGTGTACATAAGATCTTCAGTTTAGATGAGGCTAGTGAAAATCTTTGTGGCAATGTTAGTAGCATTTATTTTGGTGAGTTGAGCTAAAGGGAGTCCATGAACTTGTACCCAGATGTTTTCAGTTGTGAAATCAATTTCTTCAAGAGTAAAGAGAGGATTCCACTCTTTCAAGACAAATATGCATTTATGAATTGTCCAAGGAGTACCATCTAGCACACGAGATTTATCCTCATCAGAAGTGAATTTGATTAAAAAAGTGTTAGGGAGATGGAGCTCATTTACCTAAAAAGGTTCCGCAAAGGACCAGACTTGGTTCAGGAAGAGTTAGAGCGAGTTGGCAAAGTACTTGCGTTCGCTGTAGATCTTGCCAACTAGTTGGTAACGATCTACTGGTAGTTCAGAGACATTGGCATCTTCTAACTCTAAGGAGCATATTTGGTGACTGAGTTGTAAAATCTCAGTGATTGTAGCTGGGTTAGGTTCAGTGAAGATGGCTGGGTCAGGAATGAGATTGGCGGTAAGGGACGTTGAGGAAGACGAAGTTGACATGATGAGTGTGGAGAGATGGGAAGAGGGAGTGAAGTTGTTTTCAGGGTGGAGGTGAAAATATAAGCAAAGAATAAACTTGCTGAACACGAGAGAGAGAGAGAACACATGGTTCTTCTCACTAAAAATCACTCAAACTTTTCAGTGAACTTTTCTCTAACATGAAAATTTAAGTTTGAGTTTGAGGGATAGAGAAGATTAGGAGGAGACAAAGAAGAACAAGAAGAAGAAGAATTTGGTTGAGTAATAAATCTCCAAGCTTGCTTCCCGATCATAGCTAAGTTGAATTCTTTAAGTCATTTGAAACCAATACCACCATAATTTTTTGGCTCACAGAGCTTATCCCAAGCCTTCCATTTGATCCCTTGTTCTCTCATTTACTTTTTCTCCACCAAAAGGCATTAAGCATCCTTTCCAACTCAACACGTAAGTTAGTGGGAAGGAGGAAGACATTCATAGCATAATTAGGAAAAGCTTGAGTAACCGTTTTTAAGAGAATTTCTTTCTCGGCTCGTGATAATAATTTGTTATTCCATCCTTAAATCTTCTGCCAAACTCGATCCTTGATGAAAGCGAAAATCTCTTTTTTATTTCTTCCTATTAATGAAGGTAATCCAAGATATCTTCCATGATCTAAAGTAGCCTCCACACCCCAAATTCTGCCAGACCATCCTTCTAGTCTCTCCGCTAGTGTTAGAGCTGAACATAATTAATGGCTTTTGGAGATTAATTCTTTGACCCGAAGCACATTCATACACATGAAAGATATCTTTAATAACTTGAATTTCTACAATCGTAGCCTTAAAAAATAAAAGGCAATCATCTGCAAAAAAAAAAGATGACTTATCTTAGAAGCTCTCCAAGTAATACAGTAGCCATGAATTAGTCCCAGCTGTTCTTTATTCCGCAATAGCAAATTCAAACCTTTTGCACAATAGTATAAAGAGGTAAGGAGCAATGGATCTCTTTGCCTTAATCCTCTATGAGGCTCAATAGGACCAAGTTCCTTCCCCTTATGCATAACAAAATACTAAACAGTCAAAACACAAACCATCACACGATTAACCAACTTTTCATAGAAGCTCAAACTGCTCATCATAGTTCTCAGAAAGTGTTATTCAATACGATCATACGCCTTACTCATGTTAATTTTGAGTGCTGCCATCCCCTCTTTTCCCTGGGTTTTCCTTTTTAAAAAATGAGTAGCTTCAAAGGCGATAAGGATATTATCTGTTATTAAGCGACCAACCACAAAAGCACTTGAGTTCTTTGAGACTAAGGATGGAAGAATATCTTTCATACATTAGTTACTAAGGACTTTAGCTATCACCTTATAAGTGATATTACACAAGGCAATGGGTCTCAAATCACCCATAACTTTAGGATTCTTCTTTTTTGGAATTAAACAAATACCAGTGTCATTCATCCCTTCGTATAACACACCACTATCAAAAAAATCCTGACAAGCTCGAGCAATATCCTCACCCAATGTATTCCAAAATCTCTGAAAAAATAACACTCATTCCATCCAATCTCAGTGATTTATCAGGGTGCATCTGAAAAAGGGCATTTTTAACTTCAGAGACTGAGATGGGTCTCATAAGACATGTATTCTGCTCGGTTGTAACTTTAGACTGAATTGTGTCACTTCCTCACAATTACTTTAATTCAAAAAGAAGAGAGTTGAAAAATAATTCACCATAACCTCACCCATCCGATCTTTACTATACTGCCAATTGACATGTTCATCCCAGAGCTTTTTGATCTGATTCTTCTTCTTCCGTTGTGAAGCAAATTTATGAAAGCACTTGGAATTTGAGTTACCATCACGTAAGAATTGTTTGGCTCTTTGTTGCCAATAAATCTCTTGTTATTTTAAAGTTTCAACATAATCCAATTGAGCCCTTCTGAATTCCTCAATGCCCATAACATCACGGCTATGCCTCAAAATTTTGATATGGGTTCGATTAGCACTGACCCTCCCCCTAAAATTCGTAACTGGCTTTATGCCCTAAACCAACAGATCATACCCACGAGCTTTGATCTTATCCGATAGCGATTTAGATTGGTTGCAACTCCAGCTATCCATGATCACTTTCTCACACTCCGCCTCCTTTAACCAGAGGTTCTCAAAATGGAACTTACATTCCTTAGGAAGAAAGAGAGATTTTCTTAACTCAAGAAAAATCGAAAGATGGCTAGAAGATTAAATATCTAACACAAAGAGCTTCTCCTTATCAAACAAATCAAGCCATCTTTTATCAGCAAAACCTCTATCTAACTTCTCTTTAACTTAGTTCTCTATACCCCGACTATGCTCCCATATAAAAAGGTAGCCTTCCATATCCATTTTAATAAGACCCGTATCATAAACCGTGGAACGAAACCCGCTCAAAAGTTTGTATGGATGGGCCATTTGCCCTTTTTTTTATGAGAGTGGAGAAGGTTATTAAAGTCTCCTATAGTATACTAAGGAAGGGAGGAGACATAAGCAATGTTACGCAGAATATTCTGTGACTCACTACGGTGATTTCTGTCAGGGATTCCATAGAATCTAATGAAACTCCACACACCAAACTGAGTGATCAAAATTTCAACATCAATGAAGTTGGATGAATGACATAGAACTTGAACATTATCTACATATTTCCATGTAAGAGCCAAGCCTCCACTATAGCCTTGACAATCTACTATAATTAGACCTTCATACCCAAGTTGGGCTTGGATTCTATTAAGCTGGTCACCAGAAAACAAAGTTTCAATAAGGAAAAGTAACTTGGGCTTCTTCATTTGCACAATATCTTTTAAAACTTGGATTGCCCGTGGGTTGCCAAGCGCACGGTAGTTCCAGGATAGAGTACTCATTGCATTTGGTGAGCTTGGCATCTAGAGCTCGTCACTAATCTATTTTTTGACACCATTGAAGAATCACCATCTGGGCTGGTCTCAAGCCCATCATCTTGGCCCATTATTTCATTTTCCTCCTCTTTACATCTTCTCTTCACATCAGTGACAACTATCCCTACATTTTCAGCTAAATAAGAAGAGTCCGTATTTAGCGAGATTTTTCCCTCCCATATTAGTGCCCATCATTGCTCTATTATCTTGCATCATCATACCATTAAATTTGCTACTTTCCTTTCCCACATACAAAGCAGTGTGATTCATGGGATCCACTGCCATAGTATCATGTGCACCTTCCGCTATCCCAACCATCGTAGAAGGAGGTCTCAATCTCAGCCACTTCTTATTGAAACTGGAATTGTCTTTCTATTCAAAGCTTTCCTCCACTCTCTATAGGGCTTCTCAACAATCCCATTTGGACTATCAAAGACACAGTTACAAAATGACTCAGTATGATTTAATAGTCCACAAACAAAACATAAAGAATTAATCCTTTCATACTAAAAATCCACCTAAAGCCAAGCTCCCCCAGCCTTCTTAATTTTCATTCGTCATTTTAAGGGTTTATGAACATCTAGGGAAACAACTAATCTCAAATACTTTTTCCATGCACCAAAGAAATTATTAGGATCCAAGGAGATATGGGAACCAACATAATAGAGGAATATTATGAACTTGCATCCAAACATCCAAACATCTGCATGGAATATTATGAACTTGCATCCAAACATCTGCATGGAATAGAGGAATTTTTGTTGGTTGATCTCCTTCAACAAGCCTTTTAGTCAGAAGGATTTGTTTATCAAAGGTCTAGGGTCTTCCAGCAATAACACAAGTGATGTCCATCTTGTAAAAAAATTGAAACAAGAATAGTTGAGAGCCCAAATCGCTTAGACAAACCCTATAGATAGGTCTCCAAAGTGAAACTAAAGTACTCCGCATAGAAGGGAAATGCATTATTTTATCGGTGAGAAATCGTCCAACCAAACACTATCAGAAATCCTCCTAAGTAGGTGGGACATCTTCATTTTCAATAACAACTACTCCCTCTTCTTCCTCTACAATAGTTAGTTTCGCATATGCTTATTCCATTATTCTTTCCCCTGAACTGCTACTACTGGCCATGATCATAAAAAATGAGGCTTAATGAAGAAAAGAGACAAAGAGAGACAAGAGAACAGACAAACTCTTCATAGGGACAGAGACAAAACACACCTCATCACAGGGACAAAGACTTTTTATGTGGCAGTAGTTAAGTTTATCATTAACAAAATAAAATGCATAACACTTCAAAGCTAATTTAACAATTTTATTTTATATGTAGTGGACTTTATATTTATTTAAGGGGAAAGTACAATTTGGTACCGTGTGGTTTACGAGTTTTGCAAAACTGGTTTCGTAGAATTTTCACTGATAAATCACAACCTCGTGGAATTTTCCATTAGTAACAGTATACTAAACTTAGTGACACCGTTTGACTGGCTGACATGGCTGCTCGCATGGCGTCTGACATGGACCCCTTTTACACCTGTGTAAAAAATAAAAAAATAAAAAAATAAAAAAACTCAATCTAAAAACCCTTTTAACCCCTTTTACACCCTTTTACAATATTTGAAATCTCTAACTTTGCCAAAAATCCATCTCACTAGTCCTTTAACATCTTCCTTTCATCTCACTCTGAAATTAAACAATTAAACATTGAAATTCGATTGAATAACAAAATATATAACATGCATTGTGCTGATGCTTCACGGTTGCTGAGAAGAAGAAGATAGATTTGGGAGAAATTTTATATTTTTTTACAGTTCAAGAAAGAAACTTGAAGAAGTCACTTTATTACTTGAGGCTCCATGTATGTAAAAACAATAGGCTTGTCCTTATGTGAAATGTTGAATGGTAACAGGTTTGGGTAAATGGGTTGCATGTTCGGGTACCATTAGGGTTTATAGGTTGAGGAATTTTTTATAGCCATTGACAAAATGCTTTTTGTATGTGTTTAACATTTTTTTTATTCCTATAATTTGTGTAGATAATGGAAACTGTTAATTTAGTTATACATCATGGTGGCTCTTGGACTGATACGAAAAACATGGTGTACTCGGGTGGGAAAGTGGAACGGTTGGATGATTTCGATATTGATTATCTTTCTTTTCATAAGTTGCAATGGCGTTGTAGAAACTGGGGTTATGAAAATGCATGTAGGATATGGTATAGACTATGGGGTATTAGTGGTGGTGAAGCTGTTGAAGAGATAACAGATGATAAAGATCTTAAATTGATGCTAGATTATAATGAGTGGTATGATGATATAGAGCTATATGTTGTTGAAATTTCTCCCCCAATTAATGTTGGGTTTCCTGTTAAAAAAGTAGACAATGCGGGTCATGACATACATGGGGCAGAAGATGATGAGTATATTTATATGCCTTATACTTCAAAGGAGATTGCAGGTAGGAGTGCAAAAGAAGGTGAATTTGGGACTGACAATGGAGGTGACAATGCTTGTGAGGTTGTGGACTTAAATGCTGATGAGAATAAGTGGGAAAGAGAAGAGAATGATTGGGAACGAGAAGAGAATGACTTAAAAAAAGAAGAGAATAAGTAGCACAGAGAAGAGAATGTGGGAGAAAAAGAAGCAACCGAGACTGTAAATCCAAGTGAAGGAGTGACTAAGAAAGGCAACAGGATTGATACAGATGATGATGTATGGGACGACACAAATGGAAGTGATTACGCGCCAAGTGAAAATGGTAATACAACAACAAGTGAATCAGGTAGTAGTGTGATTAGCAGTATGTATGATGATTTAGAGGGGTGATGATGATATTTTCACTAACACAGTTTCTGGAAAAGAGCAAGCAGTTAATGGTAATGGTCACACAAAAAAGACAGGCCAAGCAACTGATGATGAGGATACAGAACAAGCAGCTGTTGGGAAGGGTCACATAAGTAAGATAGAGCAAGTAGATGCTAGTGGGAGTCAAACCAGGGAGACATATCAATCACATGCTGCATAGAGTCAAACCAGGGAGACAGATCAAACATATGTTACAGACAGTTAAACCAGGCAGACAAACAACTATGATGACCAAATTCCAGAAGCAGCACAAGACTTGAATGACAAGGATTATAAAGAGTTTAATGAGGCAACTGTGGATTTTAATGAAACAGGCAATTTAAAGGGCTCGGATGATGAAGGAGGTGAGCACTATCAAGATTTCAATGAGTTGACAGCTATGGAGAATCCAAATTTATGTAAAGGCATAAGGTTCTCTAACAAAGAAATTTATTTGAAAGCATTAAGAGAGTGGGCTATAAGGAGAGGGTTTCATTATCTCTTGAATAAAAGTACATCATAAAGGGTGACAGCTTTATGCAAGGATAATTGTGGCTTTCGAATTCATGCTTCTAAGCTAAGGGAGTCTAATGTTTTTCAAATAAAAACATTTAAGGCAGATCACAAATGCCCAAGGAATTTCAGAAACACTTTGGTGAATGAAGCTTACTTGTCAACTAAATTCCTTGATGATATAAGAGACAATCCAACTTGGGATGTCTATACAATGCAAAGAAGATGCAGAGAACTTTGGGGTATGAGGTTTCAATTGCCAAATGTTATAGGGCAAAAAGAAGATACAAAAAGATAATTGAAGGTGATATTAAAGAATAATATCGGAGGCTATGGGATTATGCAGAGACTGTGAGGAAAACCAATCCTGGTAGTCTTATGAAGCTTAAAACAGAGTTGGGAGAGGAAGCTGAAACTGAGGTTCCAACTGATGAAGGTGAAGAAGTTTCTAGAGTGCCAAAACAGATCACTATTTTTCACTATATTTACATGAGGTTGGCAGCACTGAAGCAAGGGTATTTTTCAGGCATAAGGCCTGTAATTGGTCTTGATGGATGACATTTGAAGACATCAATGGGTGGCCAAATGTTGTGTGTTGTTGCAAGGGATGGAAATGAGAATATGTTCCCCCTTGCATATGCAGTTATAGATATAGAGTGCAAGGAGTCATGGCTCTAGTTCTTGGGCATCTTGTTTGAGGATTTTGGCCATCCCAATGAAACTGGATGGGTGTGCATTTCTGACAGGCAAAAAGTTAGTATCACTTACTTTAATTAAAATTAATTTCAATTTTTAAAATCTATATGTATGCTTACTAAAGTGGAATTCATGTTCAGGGTCTAGTTAAAGCTTTTAGCAAGCTTATGCCTAATGCTGAATACAGATTTTGTGTTAAGCATATGGTGGAAAATTTCAAGATTATCTTCAAAAAAGTGGAAACAAAAATGGTGCGGGCTGCTGCTGGTGCCTCTACCATTAAGAGTTTTGAAGCACATATGCTGAAAATTAAGGAGGTGGATAAAGGAGCTTATGATTGGATGATCAAACAAGAACCAAAAACTTGGACTCGCTGTTTCTTCTCCCCTCATGCCAAATGTGATGCCATACAGAATAACATTAGTGAGTCCTTTAATTCTTACATTAAAGAAGGTAGAGACATGCCCATTTTAAGTATGATGGAGTGGATTAGAAAAAGATTGATGAAAAGAATTCATGTTAAATATAATGGCATGTTAAAGTATAGGGGTAATATTTGTCCAAACGTGCAAGATAAGCTTGAATTGTTGAAGATTGAATGTAGAAATTATTTTTGCACGCTTGTTGGTAACTTGAAGTATGAAGTTGAGTATTATAGCACTCAATGCCCTGTGAACCTTACGGATGGAACTTGGACATGTATAATGTGGGACTTAAATGGTGTCCCTTGTAGGCATGTGATATCGGTAATTTATGCCAATAGGCAAGTTCCTGAGGACTTTGTGCATGAGTTCTTTTTGAAGCAAACATATTTGGGTGTTTACAAGCATGTAACCAGTCCAATTCCGAGTAAGGATGAATGGGAGAGGACAAAATTCCTAGATATAGTCCCTAACATTCCAAGGAAGCCTGCAGGCAGACTAAAGAAAAAAAGGATATGCTCATGTGAAGAACCTGTTAATCCATATAAAGTATCTCACGTAGGGGGATTTGTTGTTTGTGGAAACTATGGTAAGAAGGGACATAATATTAGGGGCTGCAAAGCTGGAATAACAGGTGAAACAGCTTGGCAAAAAAGGATAAGGGTTAAAAGGCAACAAGGAAATCTGGTATATTGCTTTATGTGCATTCAAATTGATTTATTACTTGGTCAATAATTTTTGCAAAACTAATTTATGTGTTTGCTTTTGGGTGTTAACAGGAATCTACTAAGAAAAGAGCCAAAAGAGGTGCAAGTTCACAGCTAACACCTTCAGATATCGATCAAGTTTACAATATAAACTTTGTTTAATTTGTTGCCAATGTGCATTGCAAACCAATTTGTTAATGCGATGTAATTACATTATGTCTAATTAGGTTGACAAATGTATAAGAACAAAAGCATCATGTTCATAGCCACCACCTTCAGATCATCGACAAGTTTAATGATTTCTAATTATTGACAGAGGTCTAAGCTCAATGGCATGAATGATTGATGACTGATTTTGTTTTTTAAACAGAGTG
>CATIWK010428772.1:0-15000 GCA_949634005.1 Mallotus japonicus
AACATATTGTCATCCATTAAAGAGTTTAATTTTTTTTATAAATATAATTATTTTAATTGTAAATTAAATTTTTTATATTCGTATTTAATATATTTTTAAAATTTTTTATTTTAGGTCTATTAGAGCTATAGCTCGTAGCAAACCCAGGTAATCAATCAATTAAAAAAAATATGGATTAACCTTGGGCAATCAATCAATTCAAAAAATTTAAGAATTAATTTTTATTTTATTTTTTTAGTTACTTGTTATTTTAGTATTTTTTAAAAATATAAAACATTATGAAAAAAATAAATAGCATTCTGATTTCATTACTTTTAACAAACAACATAAAAGGGAATTAAATTTTTCTCAAAAAAAAAAGGAATTAAATTTTGATTTCGATTCCAATTCTGGACCTTAACCCAAACGCCCCCTAAGATATAAGGAAAAAAAAAATGATGACATTATCTTTACCTCAAGTGAAAATTTGATTCTTACTAATGCACTTCATGTTCCTAATAAGAAAAGGAATTTTGTTGTGTGTGTGTGTGTGTGTTGAGATTAATTTTAACTCAAATACTATTCATGTGATAAAATGGTTAAGTTATGTATTATACTTAATGTTTTATGTACTACTTTTAATGAGAATATATATATATATATATATGACATGTTACCTTAGGTTTCATAAAAAGAATAATTAAAAATGGAATGATAAGTTGTGATGTTAATAATTTCAAAAGATGTGAATTATGTGTTAAATAAAAAATAACTAAAAAAAAGTCTTTTCAAAGTACTAATTTACTAGATTTAATTCATTTGGATATTTGTGAATTAAATGGCATGTTAATTAGAGGAGGAAATAAAATCAATTAGGAAAAAATATTAGAGGTGAAGAATATCTTCCTAGTAAATTTAATTAATTTTGTGAAGAAAATGACATAATTCATTAGTGCTTAGCACCTAAAACTTCGAAACAAAATGATTTGGTAGAGAGAAAGGATAGAACTTACATAAAAAAGATTAATGTTATGTTGATGCATACTAAATTGCCATTTTATTTTATGGGGTGAAGCTCTTCTGCTTTATGTCATAATATAAATTGAATTATTATAAAGAAAAATCAAGTTTCTCCATATAAAATATGGAAATGAAGAAAGCCTAATATATTTTTATTTTAAAGCGTGAGGGTGCTTGCTTAAATGATTCAAAAAGGACCAAATGGGAACTAGAGAAATCATATGTGTGCTTTTGTAGGTTTTTCCTTCGATAGCAAGGCATATGGACTTCTAAATTTTAGAGTCTAATGTCATTTCTGAATCAAGAGATGTAAAGATTTTGAACATAAATTAGTTTTAGAAACGGTATTCAAAACTTATATAGTAAATCAATACATAGAAAGACATCTCAGAGAATTTAAAAATAATAAGATTTTGAAGAAGCACTATAATTGTAATAGAAATAAGATTTTGAAGAAGCACATATTTCGTTAACCTTATTGAAGGTAATAGAAATCAAGTTGTAAGTAAGTATAATTCTTTTTGTTCTCAAAATTGAAGATGATCTAATAACTTACAATGAGGCTTTAACATTAAGACGTAAAGATGCAATTAATGATAAGATAGATTTATTAATGTCAAACTACACTTAGGAACTCATTGATTTACCTCTAGCTTCTAAACCTTTTAGTTGTAAATGGATGTTTAGAAAAAAAAAAGTATCATGTATATAATGCATTGCATAATTACAAAGTTATGTTAGCACCTAAAATTTTTTGAAAAAATGTTCATATTAATTATTTTAATACATATGTATCTATAATAAGAATTACTTATACTAGAATTATTTTTGCTTTAGCATAAATTTACAATCTATAAGTTTACTAAATAGATGTCAAAATGACATTTTTGAGTGGAATACGGAATTGATTGCATGCAACAAATCCGGATTAAGCAAAGTGTATGGTGAAAACAAATATGAATATGATACATTTAAAAAATATTCAAACATGTAACCCTTTCATAAATGAAAGTAAGAATTCCACTAACCCCAAGACTACATCACAAACATTTACACATTAAAAATGCATGCACAATGGACAACATTTTCAACAACCACAAGGTAAATCATCAAGAAAGTAACCTACATATAAGAGTTTATATAACACTCACAAACTCCAAATATCGATAGCACGCTCCATAAGCTTTAGGTTGAGGGAGTGTGAATTTACTAGCTCCAAGGTCCCCAAGAGTGAAGCCTCTAGCTTGAAACACACAAGTTGCTCCGATGAGATTTCAAGCCAAAAACTTGCTAGAACTCCTCCAAGCTTGAAAGTGTCCAACTTTATTACAACCTCCAATAAAATGATGCTTGATGGATGAATACTTGTACAATAATGGCTTTTGATTAATAAGCACACAACACTTGTATCTAGATTCACTTTCTACACTAGAATGAAGAAGAAGATAAAGAACATTCAACTCTTGAGAGAACTCTCTTTTCTATTTTCCTTTTTAGTGAGTAAGAATAACTAAAGTGCAATTATTGGTTGTCTCTACAAACTCCACTAACTTAAGCATACAAGAGAGAAGCATGCATACATGCTTATGTCACAAGCTTTGAGTGTTTTACACTCAAGCATCATGCATGCATAGGTTTGAGTGTTCACACTCAAGCCTTGTGCATGCATTAGCTTTTTGCTTAGGTAGCCTAAGTTAAATGGAATTAGTTTGGTTACAAGAATAAGTTTAGTCTTTGACTTCATTAACTCTTAATGAGATTGTTTAACTCTTAAACAAGGCCCATATGAACTAAATTAAATAAAGACAATTGTGGGCTTATTTAACACTTAAATAGGGCCTATCTCTACACAACCAATTAAAATGACCAAGCCCATATTTCATGCATCACATTATTTTCTGTGGTCCATCTCATGGCTAATACTAATGGTACTTTCTTATGGTCCATCTCATGGCCCATACACATACCACTATTGAAGGCAAATTATCATTTAGTCTTTGAAATAAATATCTCATATTCAATCAAGTCCAAATTAATAAATACATAGTCTGACCCTTTGAATAAGATTTCAAAATATCCGAGACCCCGCCCATTCACAATTTCAATTTAATTTATTTAGTTATTTAATTAAACTCTTCAATTAATAAGTAAACTAATAATTATCATCACTGGTGCAACTCTTATATATGACTTACTAGGTTCAAGTCCTATTAGCAATGAGAAATAATATTAACTCTTAATATTATAGGCAACTCCTTTCCAACCAAGTGTGAAAATTTTAATTAATCACATTTAGTTTCCATAAGTCGTGAGTGACCCAAAGCATAGATATCACGGCTAGCTAATTGGAAATGAATGCTTTATAGAATTTCATAAGAACTATAGAACATAATTACCGTCCACTAAATGCCCCTTCATTATAAGATCGTGATACCTGCTAGAGTCATGGTTTTAGTCAAACTTTATCTGCCTTAACCATATGGACTTATCTTTAGTTAAATTCTTGATAAAATATGACTACTACTAAAAACTCTTTTTTAGTAGTGAAACTATTTTCGGGTAAGTTGAGTTTAACCTAGCCAGATACTTTTACATCAAAAATAACTTGGACATTATAGGATCTTATCCCAGTTCACTCTAGGTAATGAATCACATCTTGATCGATCACTTGTCCCTACATATAATTGACTAGAGCCACCACACCTCATATACCCATATGTGACTAGCATAAGTATGTAAGCGATAACAAACTCTAACCAACCATATGTGGATGACTATATCGCCTTAAGTCAAAGGACCATATGCACCATCATGTCCAAGATTATGATTATTAACAAAAGTAATTTTCCATGCAATCATAAATCTTATGTACTGTTTGGTCCACTCATCATATAAGTATCCACTTGTCTATTTAAACATTTTATATCAAGTAGTATGAGACTACCTCCCATTATCGATATCATATACCGATAAAAAAAATAACAAAGGTAATAGTTTACAGATTAATACTACTCATATATTAATCCAATGACTACGAACATATATAGGTATATGTACTAAATGAGTTTGTCACTCATATTATCAACTCTTGATAATAAACTCATTTAATATACTCCTAATGGTAAACATTCAGTTAATTAAATAAACACTTTGTTTAGATGAAAATCATTTTATTGCCACATGAGATAATATACAATGTCATGGTTTTTCATATAATGTTGCTAATAAATGCATTTATATTAAGTCACATGATGATTATATTGTGCTTGTATATATATATATTTTTTACCAAACTTGTATATTTATTTATTGATGACATATTGCTTATGAGTAATGCCATAAAGGGTATAATAGAAACAAATAGGTTTTTATCTTCCACATTTATGATAAAAGATCTTGGACCAGTTGATACCATTTTGGTTATTAAAGTTAAAAGAAATAGTGGGGAATATGCCTTGAGTCAATTTCATTACATAGAGACAGTGTTGAATAAATTTAGTCACTTAAAATTTGAATAATATAGCACCTTATTTGATCCAAGTGTCAAATTGATAAAGAATGATGGAAGAACTATGGATCAACTTAAGTATGCAAGTGCTATCGAAAGTATAATATATGTTATATAATGCATTAGATATGATATTGTATTTGTTATTAGTAAACTGAGTAGGTTTACTAGCAATCCAAGTTTTAAACATTGGAAGGCCATTAGTAGAGTTCTTGGTTGTCTTAAGAAGACCAAAAACATTGGCCCACATTATTCTAAGTTCCCTACTATTTTAGAAGGATATACTAACGCAAGTTGGATATTGAGTTTGGAAGATAACAACTCCATTATAGGTTGGATGTTTTTAATTGGTGAATATACAATATCTTTAAAATCTAAAAAGCAAACTTTAATAACTCACTCAACTATAGAGTCAAAATTTGTTGCTTTGGTGGTAGCTGGAAAAGAAATTGAGTGGTTGAGGAACTTTTTTTCAAAAAATTTTGTTGACTTTAAAGAATATAAATTCTATTATATTCTCTATGATAGTCAGGCTACTTTAGCTAAATCATATAGTGATATATATAATAGAAACTCTAGACATATAGATGTTAGACATGAATATGTGAAAAAATTAGTTATAGAAATAATATTTTCTCTATATTTCAGAAGTCAAGTAGAAATTTGATCAATCCATTCACTAAATCTCATATAATCAACTTCAAAAAAGTTAGGTTTAAAACTTCATAGTCAAATCTCCCAGTGATGAAAACTTTAACTATTTATGTACAACATATAGTATCTAGGTTCAAAGATAAGAATAAGTCATTGATAAGTGGATATTTAAGTACTTAAATTTGGCCTAATGTGAGGTAAGTACTTGTTGTTACAGGATATAGGATTGAGTTTAATACTCTTAATAACATTTAGTTTTCTAGAACAAGTGTTTCTAATATGACAAAAATATTGGAAGAACATCACCTATGCAAGCTTCAAAGTGGTGTTACTTCAATTGAGAGTTTGAAAGTTATTCTCATAAAAGTTGATGAATTTGGATAACACATGCAAATATTTAAGTGGAATTAAAATATACTAATTATGTGTATAGTAACACCAACAATTTCATAACAAATAATATGTTCAAAGTTAAAATGCTAGATGAAATTTTAATGTTTTCTTATGTTGTTATACTGAGATAATATTTCAATCGGAAGTTATGGTATTTTATGCATAAATATATTTAATTATTTTATGCATAAATATATTTAATTATTTTATGCATAAATATATTTAATCATTTTCTTTATTGATGTTTTATTTTATATTTAAAAAATGGGAGATTATTGTTATATTTGTTTAAATATAAAATTAGTTTATTTCAAAAGAAACCGAATTGCATAGACTAGGCCAAAAAGCTTAAGCGCCCACTTTTGGGCACCTAGGCCTTATGGCCACACGTGGAATTTCTGTTTTTCAAGAAATCCATCTATATTATATAATGGTAATTTTTATTTTATTTATTCTATTTATTTTTAAGGATTGTAACTTTTAAGTATTAACTACTTAAATATTTAAATGTTATTATGACGAGTTGTATCTCTTCAAGTGTAACGAACTTACAAATTATAAATATGTCCATTTTGATAGTTTTAACATAGAATATAATATACAAAAATTAGAGAAACATAATTTTTTGTTAGAAACAAAATAAGAAAGATAAGAAACACGTTTTCATTCAAAAATAAATTCTTTACACTATTTGTTAAGTGCAAACATTTTTTAAAAGTTTTTCATGTCCACTAAAGCAATTTGCACAAGCTTTTATAGCAAAACTCAAGAAGGTGTAGGGCAAATTTTGCTTTTAGGAAAACGATCGTTGATCCTACTTGTAGGGGATCATTTTTTAAAACTTTGAAGGCCAATGATGAAAGAAGAAAATATCTCATCAACAAATGAGATTGATAAT
The DNA here is from genome assembly GCA_949634005.1 of Mallotus japonicus. NCBI lineage: Eukaryota > Viridiplantae > Streptophyta > Magnoliopsida > Malpighiales > Euphorbiaceae > Mallotus > Mallotus japonicus. The sequence continues at coordinate 6,453 of CATIWK010428772.1, forward strand.
GAAGAATGATTTCCAAACCATTTCACAACCATTTGAAACATTAAAAACTTACCCGATCATTTATTGACCCTTATCAATACTAAACCAAACCCGAACCAAGCCTTTAATAAAACTTTGTTTGGGTTAAGAATGAGATTTTGACGAATGAGAGAAAAAGAGTACTTGTTAGGTCTTGTCTATCAAGTCAATTAGCAATGTCTTGAAAAAGGGCTATTTTGAGTCAATTTTTCAATTTGGTTTTTTTCCATGAGCCTTAATTCAACCTTAGGAAGCCCCAAGATGAAAAGTCAAACTTCGGTCAATCAATCTTTTCAAAGGTCAAATCAAGCTCCCGGAGTCGAATTTTAGTATGAATTTGTCTTTTAAAATTATAATGTGTCTATAGGTCCCATTTGGTAAAAATTCAAATTTTGATCCTAAAGGTCAAAATGGGTCATATGATGGTCCATCTAACCATTCCTAGGACACTTGTCATAATCTAAGGTCATTTAGGAAACTTGTCATGATATGAGGTCATCTTAGGGCACTTGTCATGTTAGGTGCTCTTCAAGTATAGAATATACCATTTAAGGTATATACTATGACAAGTGACACATTTAGAATAGGAGACTACATTCATTTTACTTTTTGAACCTTAATCATAATTAAATAATTATACTTCTTGCCATCAAGGCTCTTGTCTACAAATAGAAGCTTAAAGCAAGCTAAAATAACTAAGGGAAATTGGTGAGAATTAAAGAAATTATGGAAAAAATAAGGGAAATGAGCTCTCAAAAATAAGAGTGAAGAAAAAAGAAAAACCTAGCCAAAACTCTCTCAATCTTTTTCTAAACCAAACATCATCCTCAAATGCCTAAAACTCTACTCTAATCCCAGCACAGAAACCCTCTAAAAATAACCTAAAATCAACTCTTAATCAACCTCCAAACAACCTCGCAACACATACTCACTCAAACAACTTCTACCTTAGTGTATTGTTTTGGGTGAGTTTTTACTTAATATTTAAGGCTAAACACTTTCTAAAAACTCTTCTTGATCTTCTTGTGATCCAGTAGGATTTTATAAATTATAATTCATTATATATATTTATTATTTAATAAATTATAATATATTTATTTACTATTTCAAATTAATGGTTTATAATAATTTACTATTTTAAACTAATGGTTTATATCAATTAGGAATTTAAACCATCAATGTTTTGATGGTTTATATCAATTTACTATTTTTCTTTAAGTTATTTTTAGTTTTAAGAATATGTATATAAAGATATGTTATTCGATTAATTAAATAAAGCAAAACTTAAAACAATTTCTTAACGTCAATTTCTTTCTTTCTTTCTTATCTTTCTCTTCATTTCAAGAGAAACTTCTTTTAAAAAGAAGTATAAATTCAAATTCCTTCAAATAGGAATTCTAAATTCTTTTACCTAGAAGTTTTGGATCAAATGGTATCAGGTCAATAGATCCAAGAAGGGAGAAGGTGGTTTATGGTCCTAACTTGTGGCCAACACAAAATTTCAGGAGAAGAGCTTAAAGGTCCTTTGCTTGAGCATAGAAAATAAAGGTCTAATAAAGGCAAGATGTCAGGAGCAGCATTTAATCTTGAAGGTGATAAAATTACCTTTTTAGAATAGTAAGTTCAAAACCTCAAAGCATCAATTGCTCAACTCCTTGAAGGTATCAACTCCAAAAAAACTTCATATGTAACCTTGTCTAAGAAGGCTAATCATAATCTCAAGAAAAAGGTTGTTGAAGAAAACAAAAAGGTAGTTGTTGAAGAAAGCAAAGAGGTAGTTAATGTAGAACCTGATGAGAAGGAACGAAAGGTTAAATCAGATGATGATAAAAGTCCCATAGATAGTTTGAAGATTGACTTTAAGGTTGATATTCCTATCTACAAGGGTGACATTGAACCTGAAAAGCTAGATAATTTGATAGATGTGTTAGAAACTTATTACACTATTTATAAGTATTCTAATGCTCAAAATATAAAGTTTGTAAGCTTGAAACTTTCAAGCCCTGCCCTCACATGGTGGAAGTCTTATCAATGATGGTATAATGTATCAGATTTGACTTGAAAAGATTTCAAAGCATTATTAAGAAAATAATTTTATCATATTGGGTATGAAGAGGGGAGATGGTATAAATGGTAGTACTACAAGCAAAAATTTGGCTAAACTATACAAGAGTATGCCATAGAGTTCCATAACCAAACTATGATTTTGGATATTGATGTTGATGACTATAATGTGTTTATGAAGTATACTGGAGATCTTACTAACTACATACGAAGAGAACTCAAGTTGTTCACTGTAGAATCCATTGAAGAAGCTATTGTGAAGGCCATCGCTATTGAAGCTAAAAATAAATGATTTGACAGGAAAAAAGATAAACCAAAGTCTTCTAGCAAATCTGATTGGAAAAGAAAAGGGAAGCAAATTAAGGATGACTTGACACAAAAATAATACTGTGAACATTGTCGAACCAATAAACATGCAAAGGAAAAATGTTGGATTCTTCACCCAAAGTTAAAGCCAAAAGACAGAAAAGGCAACCAAGGGAGTAATAAAAAGAAGGCCACCTTGACTATGTAGTAAATAGAAGAGCTTCCTAAAATGAAGCAACATAATGCTACACTAACCCTTATGATAAGACCAACAGATATGGAAGATACTTATAACCAAGAAGAGTTATTTCATTTGACTATTCAGGTTAAACAAAGTCTTCTGCAGGCCATTATTAATCCAAAAAGTCAGAAGAATTTGATTTCAAAAGCCTTGGTAGAGAAGTTGGTCTTGGAGACAATCCTTTACCCGAAGCCTTATCCACTGGGCCAGATATAGAAGGATGTTGATATGAAAATTACAAGGTAATGTACCTTCAAATTTGCTATCACCAATCATTATATTGATGAGGTGACATGTGAAGTGGTTCCTTTAGATGTATGCCAGGCAGTCTATATTTATGGGACCGTGATGCCATTCACTATAAGAGGTTACACAAGTATCATCTTGTGAAAGATGGGAAAGAGTTCTTTTTCATTTCTTGTAAGCCTCAAACAATAGATAACCTCTTGACCGCTAACCAAGCAAAAAGATTAGTTAATTCATGCGAGCAATTTATCTTACTAATGATTCGACCCCAAGACCAAATACCAGAAGCTATGACTTTGTTAATATTTACTTTATCACCCTCACAATGTAGTGAAATTGGAAACTTATAAGAAGAGTTTAAAGACTTATTTAAAAATATGCAAGGATTTCCACCACGAAAAGCTGTAGAGCATGAAAGCCAATTGGTAGGAGATTCCTCACTACCAAACTTAGGTTTGTATCACACTTCCTTAATAGAATTTGAAGAGATTAAAAGACAAGTTCAAGGGCTTATTGAACAAAGAATTATCAAGCCTAATTGTTTACCATGTGGCTTACTAATATTACTAGTCCTCAAGAAAGATGGAGACTGGAGAATGTGTGTTGATTACAAGGCACCAAACAAAATTACCATTAAGAATCAGTATCAATTACCTAGGATTGATGACCTATTAGATCAATTGCATGGTGCTCGCTACTTTACAAAGCTTGATCTTAAATCTGGTTATCACCAGGTTTGCATCGGAGAAGAAGACACTTGGAAGACTGCGTTCAAGACAAAGCATGGACTTTTTGAATGGTTAGTTATGCCATTTGGGTTATGTAATGCTCCAGCTACCTTTATGCGATTGATGAATGGATTGCTCCAACCATTCATTGATGATTTTTTAGTTGTTTACTTAGATAACATATTGATATTTAGTGCCACATGGGAGGATCATCTTCATCATATTACTCAAGTGCTAGGCATTATTCGAACAAACCAGTTACGGTTGAAAAAAAAATGTTAATTTAGGAAGCAACATTTAATATACTTGGGATTCATTGTTGGTGCATGAGAGCTAAAAGTGGATCCAAAAAAAGTGCAAGTTATTTCTCAGTTGCCTACACCACGATCTATAACTAAGGTTCAAAGTTTTACAGGTGAATGTCAATATTTCACTAATTGCAGCACCATTGCACTCTCTTATAAAAGGCTAATCAAAAGTTTGAGTGGTTTAATAATCATGAAGAATCTTTCCAATTACTAAAACAAAAGATTACGGAGGCTTCAATACTAGTATTACCAAATCTGCAAAAAAAAATTGAAGTTGAAGCAGATGCATCTAACTATGCCATGGGAGCTATCTTGTTATAGGATGGAAAAACAATTGTTTACCATTCTAAGATATTTAATGGACCAGTGTTAAACTATCCAACTTATGATAAAGAGCTATATGCTTTGCATCAAGCAGTGAAGCATTGGAGAGCTTACTTATTAGGGAAGGAAGTTGTGGTTCACTTAGATCATAAACCTCTTCAATTTTTGACTAAGTAGTCTAAGTTGCAACAAGCTCGCTCTATGAAATGGATGTCTTATTTACAACAATTCAATATTATGATCAAGTATAAAAAAGAGCAACTAATAAGCTGACAGATATGTTATCTCGACCTCCAATAGCAACTAAGTCAATACTACTAGTGGCTATGCAAATTTAACCCATGGATTCTTTTGAATACATAAAAGGATATAGTATAGACTCTAATTTTAATTCAGCCTATGCTAAATTGCAACAAGGAAAGACTAGCAAGTTTCAGTTAAAAGATGGACTAATGTATAAGGGAACATAATTATACATACCAAAAGATTGTGACAGATTACAGTGGATTGGTGAAGCTCACACTTCCAAAGTAGCAGGACATTTTGGAGTGGAGAAAACATTACTGAATCTTCGTTGTTATGTCTTCTGGCCAAAGATGCACCTTGATGTTTCATGATACATACGAGGTTGTGTTCTTTGTAACACCTCCAAGCCTTCTAATAGGAAGTTAGGACTATATATTCCCTTGTCGATACCTATTAAACCTTAGGAGAGCATTTCAATGGATTTTCTTGGAGGATTGCCTAAAACCAAGTCCGGATATGATTACTTATTCATTGTAGTAGATCGTTTCAGTAAGATGGTGATTCTTATTCCTTGTAAGAATATAGTAACTGGAGAAGGAGATGCTAAATTGTTTTTTCAACATGTATGGAAACATTTTGGCTTGCCTACCTCAATTATTTTAGACAAAGATAGTCGATTATTAAGCCATTTTTGAAGGTCATTATGGGGAATGATGGATACCAGGTTGAAGCGTAGTACTACATTTCATCCTCAGACTTATGGACAAACAGAGGTTGTTAATCGAACTATAGTACACTTGTTAAGGGGTTATAATTCCAAACATCCTAAAACTTGAGATGATAGTCTTCCTTATATATAATTTGCATTTAATCGTGCAATTTATGGCTCCACATTTAAATCTCCATTCAAGATTTATTTGGGGTACTTACCTCAAAGTCCTTTGATTTGGCATTTATTATTAGTGACAAACTATTAAGTGGAAAAGAGGAAGAAGAAAATATCTGAGCATATAATTTTCTCGAATGAATTAGGAAGATTCATTCAGAAGTTGAAGCACAACTGTAGCGTTCTTAACAGAGATACAAAGCTTGTCATGACAAACACTGTGTGCCATATCACTTTAAAGAAGGAGACTTAGCATAGTCAAATCATTTTTCTTTCATTTTTAACTCTTATTTTCAAACTTCTACATCTCCTCATTCATTAATCTTTGATTTTGGTTTTTAGTTGATGATCAAAGACTTTAAGTTAGTTTTGTGTTTATGATTATGCTTATGGATATTTGATTCTATTTATTGCTTGTCTTGGGTAGTGAATCCTTTTATGTAGTTGTGTTGATCTTTGATTTGGGTTGATTGTGTACTTTTATGTGTTTGGTCTTAGTGCATTGATGTGATTACTCTTTTTCTTTTCTTATTTTGTTCTTCAATAAAGATTATGTGTTAGTTTTGAGTCTTATTTTATGTATATTTTCTTTGTTTGTTATTAATATGAATTCTGTGGTCCTCGAAATGCTAAGTGACTATTGTTGATTGATTTGTCACTTCTAAAGGACAAATTCTTAATTATTGTGCATTTATTTAATCTCTAACCAAATTTCTTGTGATTAATCTCTTATTGATTATTGCTATGAACTTCTTTTCTCTCATTTTTTATCATTATTAACTATCTTTTTCTCTCTTGCATTTGTGCATTTCATGCATTTTTATGTGAATATTGCATATCACTTGCCTTATACATATCACAACCATGGGTATGAGTCATTTTTAGATTATTTAAATGCATCCTTTCCCACACCTTGACTTGCATCACTACCATTCTTGCATGAATTTAAAAATTTGCCTCATCTTGCATACTCTCTAACTTGCATCGTGCTTCATTTTTGAATGCACTCCAGACTTATTAATGCTTGTGTGAACCATGCATTTGCATTATCATCACCAATTGTATTTTATATTTATCTTGTTATCCAATCTCAATTTATCAAGCCACTAACATTACTAACTTTACTAACTCTACTAACATCTAACGTCTAACATTTATTTGTATTGTCATTTACTTTTCAAGCACTTTTATTTATCGTTATATATTGCTCATGTTCATCAATTCGCAATCTATATCTATATTATACAACATATATGAATATATAAACATATATGAATATATAATATTTATACCATATCTATATTATCTATACATTGCTACTATTAAATATGCTATTATATATTAAATGTCAATCTCTCATTCTCATTTTTTTATATTTTGCGTTCTATTTATTGCCCATGTACTTTTATTGTTCTTTATGCTTCCATTTTCTTATCCTAATCTCTACCCTCATCTCTTTCTTATTTTTCTTATTATTTTGCCATTCATTTTATGATTCTAATACTTTTAATTCTTTTATTACATGTCTTATATTTATGATTAATTTCTCTACATGTAATTCTCCATTTCATTCCTCTTATTTATTTATTTATGTTTATTATTACTCATCTTGATAAATTGCTCTAGTTATGTCCTAGTTTATTTAATGTGAATATTTATGTGACTTCTATTCAAAGCTTTCTTTGTTCATCTCTTAAAATCAATCTTTTAATGATTATAAATAATTTGCTTTTCATTTTCTTTACCTCAAATCTCTTTTTATCATAATTTTTCATCTTTATGTGATACTATATAAATTTTACTTTGTTTTATAAGTTCTAATATTTTTTTTTTGTCAAATATTACTTTCATTTCTTTTTATGATTCCATTTATTTAGTTTTCCCTCATTTTGTGGGAATTATATCTAAATATATTTTCATCTCTTTTTCTCATTTCTCATCCTAATTCTTAATTATTTAATGTTACCTTTTTCATTGATTTACTTCACTCTAAATTGTATTTTATTCAATTTCTTTTGTAAATATATGTTATGTGTATATTGTGTGATACATTCTATATTGTGTGCTTATTTACAACGCTTGATCTTTGATTCAACCAAAACCCAAAATCTTCAATTTTCATACAAATATTCTCTTCTTCTTAAATTTCTCTATTTTTAATGATAATTATCGGATTTATGGGAAAACAATAGTTTACGGTATGAATTAACTCTATCCAAAGAACAAAACTAATGTTTCGAAGTCTAATTTGATGGATTATTCATATTATAAATTAAGGGCTTTAAGATGTTCAAATAATTATCATGAATTTCATTAAATTATTTTCTCAAATTATCTTCCAAAAGCCATTTATTTTGAATATTTTTGCTTTTATTTTAACCTTTTTAATTTATAGTCTTTAAAACACTTTTCCATCTTTTTTTATATTTAAAAATTTTCCTTTCAAATATTTTGTCTTTTTCAAATGCATGACCCTGAATCTCGGAAAATAAGGACAACATGGAAGAGGAGGAGCCTACATGAGTGTTTGTCTTTCTAAACTTTCATTCTCCTCATCTTACATTACTTTTATTTTTTTGCCTAATTCAATTTCTTTTCAATATGATGTAATTAGAATTGCATGCTTAATGATTCTTATGACATGAATACCATGATCATAGCATGACTATATTGTGTCGTCATGATTACCATGTCATATAGAAATGTCACGACCCAAATTCGGGAGTCATGATCGGCGCTAGGGAACATGAATTTATACAAAACCGGAACCCGTAGCAAGCCTTAAAATAAAATCTCATACAAAATATACCACAAAAATACTTCAGAATTAAAACTTTAAATAATGTAAAAGGTCTCCATATCATATCATAATAAAATATACTCATATAGATATTCAAATATAGAAGCTTAGTCTAAAACAATATCAAATACTACAACAAGATGTACTACTACTACAACATCTAATAAAATACAAGAAGGTGATAGTTTAAAAATTACTTAAATCAACTGGTGAATGAAGAGTCTGGTGAATAGGAATAACAGGGGAGATCTGACTAGAAAAATCCTGAAAAAAAATAATTTTGGGGGGTCAGACCTCATTGAGTGAATTATTATTATATATATACATGCACCCCTAATGACACAGACATTCAAGCATCAATATAATAGTAATTATATATTT
>CATIWK010428774.1:0-12674 GCA_949634005.1 Mallotus japonicus
GCCCTCAGAGCTGGTTTGATGACTTTAGATGCTTTGAATGCAAGATCACCTTCTTCTTAATCAAGAAATCTCTAGTTCCAAGCTTAGTTTTCTCCTTTTCTTCCTCTCCTTCTCTCTTTTCTCTCTATTCTCCTCAAGAACCTTTTTTTTTTCCTTTTCTTTCAGAATGACCCACCTCCCCCTTTTCTTCCTACCCACTTTCCTCTCTTTAACCACTCACACTTCCCTCCTTTTCCCTTTCCCAAAGCAAGACAAGACCTCCCCTTTTCTTTTCCATCATTAGCACACCCTTTTTTACTCTGATTTTTGCCCTAAAAATCAACTCTCCACATCCAAAATCAGAGAAGTAATGTTGTGAGATCAAGTCCTTAATGTCAAGATTAAATGGCATTACATGCAAGCTACAAGTGGCGGTGAAGAGGCGTGCGCCTCATCGAAGAGACGTGCGCCTCTTCAGCTCAGGCCTGCATGGCTTGGGTTGAAACGGGCCAAATGATTTGGGCTTTTGACATATTGGCCCTGGGTTTAAGTGTTTTGGGCTAAGGTTTGGGATTTTGGGCTCTCTCCCTCGAGTTCACTCTGAAGAAGTTTCGAGTTTTCTTGCATTCAGAGCTCGTATTTTTTCATCATTAGGCTTTCGTTGCAGGCCTCAAACCGAGGATCCCCGGTTCGTCCCCTATCGCAGGCCGACCGAACCAGGTGTCTACAATACCTTTAAATAACATTGAATGAATAAATAAAAATTTAGAAATTGTTTTTAAAAAAATAAAATTATCAAACTGATTAACCAAACCAAAATATTTTGGTTTGGTACAGTCCATTGAAGATTCAAAAATTCAGTTCCTCAGTTATATGTGCATAAATAATCAGAAGATCATGACATGACTCTCATCCAGGGCCAAAGAATTGAAACTTAAACAACAAAAAAGTAAATTTACTCCATATTTACAAATGGAATGCAGGTACAGCAGAACCAAAGAACTGCTAACAAGGAAATAAATCAAGACTATGGCTCTACCCAACTACAGAGTTGGAAAATAATGGTGAAACCTCGTTCTCGTTATTAGGTATAGCTACTACTAACAAAAATTTGGAAGTTTTGTCTGTCAACTGTATTTTGCTGCATTCTGTTAACAGTGTGTTAGTGGGTAGAGCACCATCTGTGGCATGTTTGACAGCCACTATCATGTTGCTGTGGGTGGCTGGAAATTTCAAATGTCAAGATTCTGAGAAATTTTTTCACCAATGATTCTGTTTGGAAGATAACGCATCACTATAGTTTGCTCACCATGACCAAAGAGTTGCCATTTCAAATTTATATCAGTTAGAAGAATCTTATATCAGACTTTCCCTTCATACTGGAAATTAAGCTTGTAATCATGTTGCAAATCTGCCAGTGTATTTCTGCAAGGACCCTCTGCAAAAGGACACCAGAGAAAAGGTTAGACTTAAGCAGAAGCTTTTAGATGTTAAGTGTTACATCAACAGCCTGATTCAACAATGTTTGCTCACCTCCAAATACAGAATGGAGATACTGAAGGTCATCAACTGAGCATGCATCTATTAAAGCAAGCACACCAGGCTTTAGAGCTTCTTCTATCTCCCTACATATAAAATTGCTTTGTTAACATTGCAGATATCATTGTTTGAAGTAATAGTAAGTCAATTCTAAGCAATATGAGAAAAAGAGAAAAATTATAGCAGGACATAGAAAACACCTTCTAATGCCTGTTTTAAGTGGACTGAATCCTGAATAAACCCATATGTAATCGGATAAAAACTTGAAACAGTGCTGACCACAATCATCTTTATGCTGCCTTAACTGTGCAATAATAATTGAGAAACTAACAGGGTTAGGCAATAAAAATTCAAGATACTACTGAATGCTAATGTCTGCATATATAGACATACAACAATTTTGGGTTGAAATAATACAAGCGTTAACCAAGTTTGATATTTTTGTTGATTGCATGAATAAGGTTTACAATAAAATAGATTTTGTTGGATAGATAGATCCATACTGTAAAACAAAATTCACAAAAAAGATTTATTGGAGTACTACTGGATAGGTATTAATTCAAGTGGTGATGAAGATTCAGTTAGGAGAAAAGCCAAAGGCAGGCCTGCAATGATGCCAGGAGAATAAATGAAAAAGAATTTAATGACCCAAAGAATTTCAGATGATATAGTCCAAAACTGGGTAAACTGGAGGAATATGATCCACCAAACCAACTCCAGTTAGTATGATATCAAGGCCTAGACTTCCTAAGATTTGGTTGAATAATTATTTTCTTACAATTACATAAATTCTCCATACATGTGAAATAATTTAAATCCATTGATCTCAAATTCCTTCCCAAACCCAATCTAAATGCTTGCACAGTAAGTGTGGGAAAAAAAAAAAAAAACTTAATCAAGTCTAGTGGAACCAAAAAGCATTGATTAGGTTTCCTAGATTCCTTGATTTTACCAAACTGAAGTTTTATTTCTGGTTTTTGCACAATAAAATATTTAACCATGAAAGAACTGTAATAAAATCCTTTAATGGCTCCAGGAGAAAAGGAAAGGCTTGAACTGGTATCCAATGTTGTGTTCCAGTTTATCTTAATGGCCATCTTTGTATGCAAACCCAAAGTTACTATAATTTCAATGTAAGTGGCATCATCGAGATAAGAAATGACATACCTCTTCATAAATCCTCCGAAGAGCACAGGCACATTTTACTCCTTCTTGAACTCCCCATGAAAAATACCCCTTTCTGATTCTTGAGTCATTATCCACTGTCTCCAAACAATGAAGAAGTACACGGGCAGAATCTTGAAGGAGAGCGATGCACTTTTCTGACTCTCTAGATTACAAAATAATCATTATTCCAAAAAAATTACAAAATAATCACCATGATTACATATAATATGCACTGTTCAGAGAAAAACATCAAAGACAGAGATGATAAACAGACAATGGACATCCCAGCTAAAATTTAGAATCTAAAGTGCATACTGCATGACTGAGAAGAGACAATAAACAGGATAATTTAAAAAAAAATATAAAAGCCTTCCACTTCCTCAAGAATCAACAAGAAGCACTCTGTTGAATTCCCCAAAAGTAAAATGCATATATACAGAAAATAATTTTAGCCTTAAAAACCATAATAAAATAAGTTCTGCGCATAAGAAATTCACAGATAGCTTGGTTCGTAATGGTATGCCTTTACAAACAAACACATCAACTGACAGCAAACACTGCAAAACCATATTATTTTAGCTTCTGTGTTCTTGCCAAATATTAAATTCAGTGCTGGAAAATCTGATGATGAGAAGAATAAGTAAGAAAAAGCCTTCAGTAATGAATCAATTTAAACATTATAAACACAATTAAAGAGAGAAAAAGACTGCAATTGAAATGTGTAGATCCTCTAAACATTAGATCAAAGACCAAAAATGATAGCGAGGAATGCTCAACACTCGTTTTAGGTAAAGATTACATTTCTAATATGTTAATTTCTTAAAAACCCTTTTAAATTTTAGTTTGTATATATGTCAAATTCTGGCCCTAATTACTTGAAATCTATCTGCAAAGATTATGTACATAGTACCCGCACCATGGATAGAACTAAAGAGAGAAAAGTTACCTTTTCTGATGCTTCAATGTGGTATGTAATAATCGGCAGCATGCAGCAAATAATCCTACTGAGAATTTTTTATCTACAGCACCAGAATACATGCCCATTAAAGAACCACCGCCTTGCTTATCTATAAAAAAGTTGGATGAAAGAGAATCTTTGGAAAGTCTGAGTTGACAAAAATCTTGGAAAAGTGCTGCAGGTACATGTAAAGACTGCGCTACATGGCAGGAAGCCATTTGAAATGCACGTTTTCCAGAAACTCTTGTTAGTACCTCAACACACATAAGAATTACTGCTCCAGGATCTGGACCATTATGAACACCACCCATTGCTTTATCATAGAAAATTAATGGGCTTTGTAAATGTATAATTATGTTGAACAAAGCAGCAACAAATTTCTGAATGTGTCCTCTAACCACATATGACTGTTGGCCACCTGTGAAGCAAGCCAAAATGTTAGAACAAGGATCTTCCAATACCAAGACAACATGTTTGCAATTATATCAATCCAAGCTACATTGCAGTCACTAATAAATCAACCAATTGATACAATTTATTGCATGTCCAACTGATTAAGAAATGGTGAACCACTATGGGAATCGTTTGGTGTTGATCTTGTTCCAAAATTCTACATGCCTCAAATCCCACTCCCATAATTTTTTCTTCTCTGCTTCTCTTGGCTCCTATGCGCCCCTTTATATTTGCAAACAACAGTAACAAAAGAACTTTTAAACTACAAACTTTTTTCTTAGAACCATAGAACATATTTATCAATTCTTCATTGCTTTTATTTTTTGCACAGTTGGATCAGAATTATCATTGTCAAAAAAACATCATGTTTTGAAATCCTCGAAATGATGTCTGGAGGAATAAGTGGTGAAGCATCAATTTGGTTTGAACTTTAAAGATTTTGATCAAGCCTACAGTGATGCTGTGTCAGTTTTCCTGGTGATTATATTATTAATTTTAGATTAATGCTATTTTTAGCTTTTGGAAATTTTGATTAAGCAGCATTAAAATGTTGTACTTTTCTCCACCAAATTTCATTATCTTGTGCTGAGAAATAGTACCCTTTTGCACCTCACTGCTTTGCAATGTTTATAAGTAATAACTTGATAGAGTACTCTATTTGCATTTTTTTTTTAGCTATTGTTCTCCTGATAAAATAGTCTTTGGGTCATCTACAGAATGTGGTGCAAGTTGCTACATGGCTGTCAGGAATTAGGGTTGTAATCATGTTATCAGGGCTGTAATTATGCTGTAATTTAGGCTGCAATTAGGAGCTATTTAGGTCAACCTTAATTAGGCTAACCTTAATTACAGGATTAGGAGATTTGTTTCTGTCTTTGTAAATCAACTGCTGCATATATATATTCATATTGATTCAATGGAAAATACGAGTGAAATATTTCACCCAAATAATTTTTTCCACATGCTTGCATGAAACAAGCAAGTAAAATTTAAAAAATAAAATGAAACAAACACAATTCTAAAGTAAAATAGCATCCCTTTTCTAAACCCAAAGCTTCTACAACTTAAAAGTGAAATTTTTAAAAAATTTAAACATGCTCAAGTTCTCATAAAAATTACCAACAAGACAGTTTCAGAAAGCCCAACTTACCTCAAAGTTTAAACAATAACTAAGAATAGACTCACTGATCATCATAGTTGCAACATGCATGCACCAACTACAACTTAAAAGTTAAAATCTCAATAACCATTGCACTGACTGAGAATTTCAAACATGCAAAAGCAAGTAAAAAGCATCCTCATCTCAAATGCTATTATTAAGGCATGAAGGGATTACGGTAGACAGTCAAATAATGCAATAAGACAAATGCTTAATGCACCATTCAAAAACTTACCTGAAATGCATTCCAGAACCAGATCCAAGCAATCGATGCCAGCTGCAACAGTTGAGGAAACCTTTCCACCATCTGCACTTCCAGTATTTATTTCATACATTATTGTACAGCCTTCTTGCACTCCCACTAATGCTTTCTCAATAGCTTGTATTGCAGGTGAAACATGCAAATCCATTGACTTGCTTATTAACACTTTGAATGACATCCTCAACCTACCTTTAAATTCATCCAAGAAGGGTGACAAATGAGAAAGAGATGATTCAGATAACCCATTATTACTCCACAATGTCTTAGAAGATGATTCTGTCTCATTAGAAGCCAATGTTGCTTCTTTTCCCTGTAAAGTAATGCATTTTCCTAAAACATTCAAGTGCAGCTCTATCAGCATGGCATAGACATTTTCGGTGGAGGCTGAATCAATTTTTTGAGGAAAATGGCTCCCTAGTTCTTGCAGATACTTGAGAACACCATCTAACCAAACAAAAGAAAATGGATCTGGCGCCTCTGAGACATCAGCTAACTTTAGCAGCAGCACACGAGACATTCCAATAAAGCTTGGCACCAAGCTTGACAATGAGGAAGTACAATTGGTCTGCAAATTCAGCCTCAAAAGAGCTGAAGAAGCAATTAATAGTTGCCTAAGTAAAATTGCTGCTCCAGGATGATCACCATTTAGCAAGCTTTGCAAAAAACCATTATTTAGAGGTTGACATTCGTAGATATCAAGCTTACCCAGAACACTGGCAACAGTTTCTTCTTCCAACTTCATGCTACTTAGCATCATACCATTATACATAATACCATCAATAGTCGATGACGTTGAGCAGTTTTTTGCAGCTATTGACTTCTGATTCTGTCCGTCACCTAAAGCATCAGTCTGAGGAGGGCCCTTAATTGAAAACTCTCCTGCTGAACCTAATGGACAACTTCGATCAGATGGATGAACATTTTGAACATTTGATGAACTTCCAGGTTGATGATAATCCTCAACAAACAACATGTGCAAGATTGAACTAATATAACCCGCAAACAAATTTATACAAAGACCAATTTCGGAGGTAGGTCCAAAAATCGATCTCAATAATTCCAACTTATCATTACCTACCGAATTTGTACAATTTAAGGCAGATGCCAAGCCCCACAAGAACCCACTAATACAAGAAAACATAGCTGATAATTTGTTCAAATTGACAAGATCAACACCATCTCCTACTTTCTCATTGAGGATGGCATCCTTTAAAGAAATAAGCAAGGCCTGTATCTGTTCCTTCAAACTCTCGGCCATAAGGATAATATCTTTCCAGGCTTTATTTTTTTTCAAGGAATCCAGAACTGAATCAGATTCAAGTGAAGTACTGAGTTCCTGGGCAATTTTATAGTTTGTTTGCTCTTCATGAGGACTTTTAGCAATTACGGAGCGAATAGCACAAATACAGTCATGCTTACTCAATGCCAGGAACACATAGGATGTGTGATCCATTAATGAGAACATCATCTCTCTAATTACATCAGAACCAACTGTTGAGAATGTCTTACAAAGCCCAACAACAATAAAAACAGATTTGAAAAGCCATAAAACAGAAAATAAACCCTCAGATGGAACTGGCATGACTGAGGAATGAGTAGTTAATGTCTTCTCACTGAACTCCATAAATACATATTTCAAGGCCCTGCGGCAGGCTATAAGCAACCTTAGGAGCTCATATTGGTTACATGAAGACATCACATCTGCACATTCTGATAAGCTGCTAATTATATACCTGAAATGTAGATGCCTCATATTAATTTAACTCAAGCACATAGTGTTTTATAATATTTATCAAAGGAAAAATTCAAATCAATCAACAATGAACGCCAAAAGAAAGACTGTACTACTGGATGCATATGTACGTTTAGTCCTGAAACTGGAAGATGCTAAATTTTCCATGTGAACCAGATGAAAGAGACCTACATAAACAAAGTGCATATGCCTGCTGGCTTCAAATAAAAATAGAAGACTTGCCACATAACAGCTTATGCAGAAAAGAAAACACAAAAAAAAAGGGCTCACCTTTCAAGATTGAGTATACAAGTGGCATAAAGTGAGAGTGATCTTGAATTCATATATCCTTTCGGCAACCAACACAAAAGACTAAGAAAACTCTGACAAGCTCGGAATTTCATGTTGGTTGATTCCCTGAAATTATCTGCAGCCATCTCCAACAATGAATGAGAAACTGGTTTTTCCTCTGAAAGCTCATCACAAGTAACTAGTGTGCTTCCTGGAATGGCCATTGGCAAGCTTCCAAATGCACCTAAAACCTCTTGCCAATTAGGCAATGAATTCAGGTCAACGTCCACAATAGAAAAATCACTAAATAATGATAGGACTGAATTCTTCAACAAACGGCAAAATCTTGATGCCAAATGCCTGCAAACAAACTGGCAAAAGAAGCAGCATTAACATTATACGAAATCTGATTCCAAACAAAATGAGTTCCACAACTGTACTTCAAGCACCAATAGTGGTGCTTCAGTAAGAAGTTGCATGTCTGTGTTGCAGGTAGTGTGTGAGCTTGCATGCAGGAATAATGAAGACAAAGAAGAGTTTTATATTTATAATTGATCTTACATTATGTTCATACAGACTGGAATTGGTTAGAAGTTCTGATGAGATTTGATGCACGGTTTTCTTCTTTAGAGAACCAGCTTCACCAGACTGGTTATTTTCCCCTGCTTTGAATCTTCTTGTTATTGAGGGAAGACTAGTACGGATGACATGGGAAAGGAATAGCTTTAACTTCTTTTTGCTAGCATGAATGGACCAAATATCAATATTTTGGCAAACAATCCACCAAATTGCAGTAGGCAATGACTTCTTGTTCACAGAACATATACCTAAATCCCATTCATCACATTCACCCAGAGCTTGGCCATAGGTAGCCAGACAAGTTGCGTCATCAGTATTTTGAACTAAGATGCAATCATCACCCAATAATGAGAGGTGGCTCATAATGTACTCAGAAAGACCTTCTGCCTCCTCCTTCAAACAAGAGAGGCGTCTTCCCCACTTTCTGCTCATTTTACAATGTTGTGACAAGCTATCATCATCAAGTAACTTGACTTGGCTGCCAATG
The DNA here is from genome assembly GCA_949634005.1 of Mallotus japonicus. NCBI lineage: Eukaryota > Viridiplantae > Streptophyta > Magnoliopsida > Malpighiales > Euphorbiaceae > Mallotus > Mallotus japonicus. Next base: position 8,607 of record CATIWK010428774.1, read on the forward strand.
CTTTTCCGTACATACTCCAAAGCTTTAATCTGCCTGTTCAAATCAACAAGCCTCTGAAGAGCCATAGCATGCAATACATAAATCAGAGGACAATATTCTGCATTGCTACCCTGAAGACAATAATCAGATACAGATTTTATAACAAGAAGAAGAGAAGCTGAGGGTTGTAAAATCCAAGAAAAATAACTGTCATTTGTCCAATTGGTTCTCTCCATCAAATCTCTTCCAGAATATGCTGTAAATGAATCCCACATCATTGCTGATATCTTTCTTGAAGTATCTGGAGACACAAGGATGATTGCTTGCCTATAGAGACTTCGGCAGGACATGTACAAGCGGAAGTAGAACACAAAGATCCAGTGGGTAGAAACTCCAAAGCTCAGGACATTATACTTGGTACCATCAGGCCTCATATTATAAGGTCTTCCTGCAATTAAAGAAAGAAACTCATTGACACTATCTGGCTGTAGTCCAACCAAAATACTCATGGAGGGACAAATCACAGCCAACAGGTCTTTTAAAGATTTTTCAAGGGGCTTGCTATTCCCAACTGTGACAGGCATCGAATCTAGCACTAATGCATATATTTCAGCAAGACCTTTGCCAAAAAGTTCTGCCTTCAGATCAAAACAGCTCATTCTACAACTTCTTGTATTTGATTCTGACAGTTCCTTTGCATCAACCACTACACAACTACTTTTCATCCACTCAATGGATCCTGATATATCCTCGCTTAGTTGTCGAATACACCCACTTGCCTGCCCCTCTGGTATAGACTTAATACCATTGTGAATGGCTAGTTTAAACTCTTGCGCACATAACATCATTTCCATTGCTTTTGAGAATGCCTCATAAGGTAAGGAACTTGCACAAGACCCAAAACAATCATAACTCTGTTCGTTGCTACCATTATTGTCATGCACTATTACAAGCCTCATTGCTTTACAGAGAGCAAATATGGTACTTTCCACCTACATTGATTAAAAAATAAAAGGTAGAATATGAAAACCATCTAATGCAAAACAAGCAATCCAAATACAAATTTTGAAAGAACAAAAAAGATAAAAAAAATGAAACTGAAAATGACAGAAACGGGTAGAACTAAGCCAACAAATGACTATGACATTCAGAAATAATGATCACCTGCTGGCTACCACACTCAACATTCCCCAACACAACAATAGAACAAGAAAGGGTGGGAAATTTTGACTGCAGAACCAATTAAAAGACACTAAATTTTGAAAATTGTGAATGGGTAATCCACTTGATGCCAAGCATACTGGAGTTAGACAGTTGACAAAAGGCAAGAGCATGCAATCTATCTGGAAGTGGTTCAACCAACCTGCCGAAGTTCACCATAAAGCTTAACCAGCTGGCTTCCAAATCCTACTATCTGAGAAGTTAACAAGCATTGATTTGGTGCATCTTTGAAAGAATGACCAATAGCCAAGTAAGAGAGCAACATATGCCACAGGCTCGTCAAATCATTCTCAAGAACTTCATAATCAATATCCAAAAAGTACCGTAGAGCAACAAGTAGCTCTTTTGCTAATAAAATTAATATCTCCTGTGTCCTGCTATCTGTATTATTTGTTGACAGACAAAGTAAATTCGTGGAAATTGAGAAGATAGTACAGTGAACCTTCTTCAAGAAATTAAGGAAAGCTCCTTCAGAGATATCCTCTGTTTTTATGTATAATTTTTCATGAGAAAAGATGGCCAGTATATGATTAATTGATTTGATTGTACAGTGAATATCCAATAACAGAGGGCCTAATTCCAATTTACTCCGAAGATAGCCTTTCATCTCAAGAAAAAATGGCTCCATAATCTGTACAAAAAAATCATACAACGATTTTCTTTTTTCCGAAGACAACTTACTAGCAAGGTAAGTATTCTCTGGTGGTGCAATACTACTTTGTTGTGATATTTTGGAACTACAAGCAGATAAATGCATTGATCCATCAGGTTTATCTGCCACTTTGGTCTCTTCGGACAACACTGAAGCTACTTCTTGCTTCTTCACTCTATCAACAAGCATGTGAAATAGTACTCCTATGCCACTCAATTCAGCCTCCTTCTTTGAGACCATAATCCTTTCTAGTTTATCAAACAAATGTCTGTGGTAACTTTGATTGACTGTCTTTGAGTCTTTTACTTTTCCATCACTTGAAACAGAATATTTTTCAGTACTGCGCAAGTTCAGAAATCCATCAATGTGAACTGAATGAAACAGTCCCTGTGACAAAACCTTTTCAACTATGGGCAATAAGTTCCTCATCCAACAAGGATTGCTTCCATCAAAACGAAGATGTAACACACCCAGCAAATGCAATAGTGGTCCAAGAAGCTTGTCTACAAAATCATGAAATCCATTTTTTCGAGCTGGGTGAACATTCAAAAACTTGGCAAATGGCTCAAGCACCAAACAACAAAACCGCAGGGGAAAATATCCAGCATTTCCACCCTCAAGGTTTTCATCATAAATTCGAAGCACAAGCTCAAGAACAGCATGGACAGTCAAAATCCATAACTCCAAATTCTGATTTGACAAACCACCGTGAGACGAGAACACCAAAGAAACACAATCCAAGGCAACACTATACAAATCAAAACCATCACCAACAAAAACTAAATCTTTACAATCTGAAGACATCTCCACAAATAAGGACAAAGCATTTCTTGAAAGACAGGAGAGAGCACGCAAAAGGTTCTTTGAAAGACTCAATGAAACTTGAAATCTTAAAGATTGTTCCAAACAGAACTTGAATATAGCCCAACATCTATAATCTAAGCACGCCTCAACCATTCCCCCAGACTGAATCCTGGTTTTCTTATCGGTTGAAATCAACAACGACTGAACCCAATCATTAAGGAAAACTACTAGTCGCGATATTTTCACTGTTTCATCTTCTTCTTCTACTTCAACTTCATTTTCTCCTCCTTTTGTCTTCAAATTCACATAATTGAAAGCTAATTCCACCTTCCTGCCAAAGTAGTAATATTTCTCTTACTTTAATTACTATAACTGCAATTCTTTTACATTGCATTCAAATTGAACCAAAAAGAAATTATTGCCTGGAAGACAAAAAATTCAATTTAAATTTAAAAACGAAATAACGAAAGATACTAACCTTTGAAGGTCAATTTCTTTGCCTTGAAGACATAGAATCAGCTGTAGATTCCTCCATGGATGCGAAGCTTCAATTATGCAATCCAATTCTTGCTGTTTAGAGCCTTCCACTACTTTCCCTTTCTTTCGTTCCTCACTGCTGCGTTGCTTTTTTTGTGGTCTTTGTACGAGAGGCAATAGGTGCGTTCTCCTTTTTTTCTTGTTTCTCGATTTCTTTGATGAATCAGCCATTGTTGAGCACAGGCACAGGTACCTCTGGTTCTGTCTGGGAGTTTTGAGAGGGCAGGGTTTTTGCCTTCTTTTGCGCTAGGGTTTTAAAATTTTGTTACTGCCCAAAACGAAGCTCAAAACATGCCGTTTTGACCTGTAAAATGTCATTTTTTTTATTGGAAAGTATATGTTATATCTCAACTTTAGGTTAATTATAAATTGAAAAATCATTTTAATTTATTCTTTTAATTTTATAAATTGTATTAATTTTATTTAATTTTATTCTAAGAATTTAATTGTATTTTTATAAATTATTTTTAGATCTCTATAAAATAAAACCGCTTATTTTTTTTTCACCTTTTCTTAAAAATAAGGGTCATTTCACCAACGGTTAAATAAATTATCTTGAATTTTTTACAGCAAATTCGATAGAGGTTAAATTTTCCCTAAATAATACAATCAGTTCCTTTTTTCTGTTAGATAGACAAAATCTCTCTAACAAATTACAAATACCTCCATAATGTTGTAAATAGTTAACAAATAAGTCCTTATTTTAGTAAAAGAATTTTTAACTAATAACATTTATAACTTGTAAAATTTAAAAATTTAATAATATATTATCTTGTATTATATTAATATAAATTTAATTATTCACCGATAATTTTTAGTCCTTTTGAAATACAAAATTTTTATTATAATTAATTTTATTTTTAAAAATTATACTT
>CATIWK010428805.1:0-30709 GCA_949634005.1 Mallotus japonicus
TCTTTTACAAGTTGGTGTGACAGTGAACTTTTTTTTTGTTATGTATATATTTTTGTGACATGGCAGGTGTTGTTGGCATGGAGACTTCAGTAGATAGTGCCACAGCTGCTATATTAGTTGGGGTTTGCATGTAAGAAGGTGGTGAATTTTGGTTATTGGAAATGGGACTTCATTGGTAAAAATATTGGGAAGAGCTTCACGATGTGATTTCATTAGCCATATGTGTCCTTTTAAGGCCTTGGGCTTTAGAGAGGTCCAAGAGATCCAAGCTTCTCATAGAGATTGGGTTATTGTATTCTGTGGCCTTAGTTGATCTTGATCCAAATAGCAAAACCACCATTGTTGTATAACTGGTAGAAAGATTATTTATCAGTACATATTTGGAAAATTAATGGCTAATGCATTGGCACTTAGACACAAAATCAAGATTCTTTCACCATGGCATAGATCAGCAATCTCCAAAAATAATGGATACACTTTTATCATTTCATTTTTCTCAACCCTATTCTTTTTAAAAAAAAAAAATCTATAAATTTTTAATATCACAAAAAAATTTATCAATTCGCTACTCAACCTTTAACCTAAAATGTATGCTATGAAATACACCTTATTTTCTCATTGTTTCAAATTTTGGCTAAAAAGTTCAGAATACTATTTTTTTTAAAAAAAAAAGAAAAAAAGTGGCAGATTCCTCATCTTATCAACAAAATTGATGCTCAAGTAATTGAAAAAAAGAAGAAAAAGAAAGATGGCAGGTTCCATGATTTTTAAGAGAGCAGGTTCCTGGTCAACATAGGAACTTAGCTTTTCCTGATGCATAATCTAAAATTCTATTTAATTCCTGACCAATTAAACACTTGATTCCACTTTGTGTAATGAAATTAGTTGCAGTTTGCAATTCTTGAAAGTCTTTAGTGCTAAAATGGATGGCACTTACTTTTAAAATAATCCTATGTGATTGGAATTTTATTTGGTACTCTAACCCATCTCATTCCCACCTAATGCAAGTCCACTCAATATAATATTTATTGATGATGTCTTGGTCTATGGTAGATTAATAGTCAATCTAATTTGTAGTTTATTGAATTCTATGTTGACGAGTTCTACAAATCTAAGAATATAAAATTCTAAAATTAATAATTAAAGTAACGATTCTCATAAAAATAAACTACCAACACGGTACTATATATATATATATATATTGGAATTAGTTAATTGGTTATTTTTATTTAATTAACGTCTTAAGTTTAAATCGTGGTGTATCAGTCACGTTAAATTAGCTGTTAAAAGGCTTTTACTGCTCTTGTAATTTTACTTGAGTTGAAACGAATTAATTAGAATTTAGTAAAATTTAAATATCAGTGGTTTAAATAAAATATATATATATATATATTTAGGATGGAAGGTAACATAAATAAAAGAACGAAAATTAGTTAGTTGTTGAACCTAACAAGCATACCTCTAATTTTAATAAAAGGAGCATCTCCCTTTTTTTTTTTTCACTTTCTTTGGTTGAACAAGAGATAAAATAAATAAAGACCATAAAGAAGCTCAACCAAATCATTCACGAGGACTATACCCACACAAAAGAATAGATCGATAGAATACCCTCTTCAACACGTCACTTTGATGACCTGCTACCACCTTGTTATAATTGCCACATCATCATCCCACATCACCAACACCAAAACCAAAATCAACACACAAGCTAAATACGTGATCAGATAAACTTAAATATAATTAGTTCATTTTGAAACTTGGAAGACATGTGGAGGAGTAATGAAACTCGGCTTGTTTCATGCAGTCTTTTGTGGGAGATGTACAAGCCATACCATAGCTTGACTTGTTCAAAGAGATTAATATGAGTTTCTTGAAGTTCAAGTATATTTTGTAAAAATTCAAGAAATTTGCATTAAACAAACAAAGAATAGTTGACTTAAAGATTTGAGAGTTGCATGTATCTATCAATGGAAAGAAATAGAGACCCAAGAACTGTAACTACTGCCATTAATATGCAGAACTGCCTCGTTGAAGTTCAAGATAGACTTCCATCTGTCAAGGTTCTTTCTTTATCTCCCTCCCATTATATTTATTAATCTTGAACCCATTTCTTGATTTTATTTATTTTCTGCTCTTTCTTCTTCCTTCTCCATCAAGATTCAAGAATCTCTGCAATTCCCTGACTCATTTCTTGTTTTTTGCCTTTCTTTCTTTAACAAACCCGATCAGTTTCTTGTAAGTCACCCAGTTTCTTTCTTTCTTTCTTTCTGTTGTTGTTTGCTTCTTGCTTATCGTTCTTGATCTTCTTTCCTTATTCTCTCCGACTAATATCTTGTATATAAACATAGAGTTGACTTTCTAGTTCATTTGTCAACCTATTTGCTTTCTTTTTCTTGATTGCAGGTTCAAGAATCAAGAACCCATACCGAGACTGCAACAGTGGCGAGGCCATTCAGCCAGAGGTTCTTTCGAGTCCTCTTCTTCGCACAAGTAATCCTAACAGCAATTCTAGTAATCTTCCTCACCATCCGTGGCCTCCTCTCCTCCCATAGACACCATTTCAACCTCAAGAAATGGTATCCTCCACTCCTGTCTGCGACGGGATGTGCTGGAATTGTGGCTTTCACTTGGCAATGGATCACTCTCTGCTACCCTTCAAGAGCCTTCAAAGCAGCATTTTGGTTTAGTCCCTTGTTAACGTGTGCTGTTGGGATACTACTTGTATTGATTGGTTCTGCTGCAAGTCTAGCGATAGGTTCAATTACAGTAGTTTTTGCCATCATCCAATCCCTTTATGCTTGTTGGGTGAATCCTAGATTCAATTATGCCATTAAAATTCTATCAGTTTCTACAGCTTTCCCCCCTGCTAAAACTACTGAACTGGTCATAATCTCGATCCTCGCAAGTATTTTCTATTCTAGTTTCTTGGTGTCTGGGATAGGCGGTGCCAGCATTACTGGAACTGAAATAGATATCTTCTTCATATTGATAATCCTGCTAAGCCTGACATGGACTATGCAAATGATCAAAAACATATTGCAGGTTACAGTTGCCCATGTCAAGTACATACATTTTTCATGTGGGGCAGACATGGAGACAAGAGTTGCTTTAAGAGATGCAATCAAACATTCGATAGGAAGCATATCCATAGGCTCTGCCCTAGTTCCTATTCTTACAGTCATTCGAGGATCTGCACGAGCAATTAAGCTGATTGCTGGGGGTATAGACGAGTTCATGTTCTCCTGTGCTAACTGCTATTCTGCTATAGCTTCAACACTTGTGACCTATGGGAATAGATGGGGTTTTGTGCAGGTGGGGGTTTTTGATAAGGGGTTCACACAGGCATCCAGGGATACATGGGAGATGTTCAGGAGCAGTGGGTTAGAATCGCTAATTGATTCTGACCTTACAGGGTCGTTTTGTTTCCTATCTGGAATAGCAGGAGGCGCTGTATGCGCCCTGGTTGGAGGGACATGGACACTTGTAGTTCATAAGAGCTACGCAACAGAAGTGTCAATGTATGCCTTCTTGATAGGCTATTTCACAGTAAGAACTCATTTACCCCCTTAACAGACTACTAAACAATAGCCATTCAAATACGTATACATATATGAAACTGACCTAGTTTTATGTTCCTCAGTGTCGGGTTGCAATGGCACGGCCACAAGCATGCGTTTCAGCTTACTACGTGGTTTACGCAGAGAATCCACAGAACCTACGGTTTGACCCAACTATTCCAGGACGAATTCAAGAGCTTCAGAGATACGGGGCTTAAGAATCCTGGAAATGCCTTTTCGCAAGGTTACTGATATTTCATATCAAATGAATCTAAACACTAGTAGCAGAAATACCACCCTATGATGACTGAATGATTCTTACCAACATGTAAATTTGTGAGAGCTTTAATTTTTTGGTTTGAGAATGACATCTGATTGATGTTGTAAATGATAATGGTCTTCTTTTATATCTCCAACTTTTCAGTTTCAGTTACTTGTCTTGGAAGTTTCGATGGAGATTATCTTCAAAAAAAAAAATTGAACATCGCTAAAACTGATCATGTACTATGTTCATGAAAAAGAATCCCACCATGTATCAGGTCATAAATGATTACATGACAGTAATGTGCAGGATAAATATTAGCACTCAATTCAAACTTCAAACCAATCATGATTTTGAGCTCCATTTTCAAGTATGATGTTCATTGCTCGGAAGGCAAAATAGCAAAAGGACATGCACAGAGCATCCACCAGCAAATGGAAATGAAAGAACAAAAATCAATAATTTGTCCACGAGTGAAAGCAGATCAAAACCATTCAACAAAAAAAAAAAAAGCAAAAATAAATCATAATGGAAGAAAATTATTAAGAAATAAATCAAATAAAATACATGAAACCTTTGCATAAGGTAAAACCACAAAATATCTCAAGACAGCATAACTACAACAAATGTGACCTATAATGTGTAAATGATACAGCATCCAAGGCTACAACAAAATCCAAGGAAGAAATGCAAACCATGCAGGTCATTTGGGTCCAACATGACCACGTCCACCACATTCTGAGCACATAATGTTACCTGTGCCTCCACAACCTAAAACACCACAGATATCACATTAGAATAGTTACTTTGATAAATAAAGAAAGTACATCAGAATGACCAACAATCAGTTCATCCCATTTCTTCTCAGCCTTAACAGCAATGATGTTTGATTACTAATTGAAGTCCCATTCATAGTAGAAAACTAAATCATGAACTCAGGATTCAAAACTACACCAAGGTGGCCAGTGGGAACCTAGTTATAAAATAGAAGAGAGTATGGTGACACATATAGGACCTGATTCAAAAAGTGGTGAACTTGATGGAAATGAACACAAGGAAAAACGTATCAAAAGGTCTACTTAATCAACTGAGAGGAAAACATATGAGGTCCAATTCTAGTATATGTAAGTAGCTTAATAGGAGAAATGCTTCTGAGCATGCATATTCAATTTCTTGAACACAAAAAATTATCAAGAAGAGAGCTAACAAGAAGCAAATAGAGCCCTTTAAGTGTAGGTAGAATCATTATGTTAAAATATATGCATCAGGACACAGTCCCATCTATTTCTATGTCAAAGAAGTCAAATCCCTTATTACGATCATTTTGTTTCCCGCATTAAAAAGTACAGAAACAGAACCTATATGGTAATTATATAAACCAGGTATCAATCTGGGTATAGAAGTATAGTGGAGGCCAAAATACCAAACAACACGAGTACAACTTATTGTAGCCCAGAAAACACCAATTCAAGAGAAGCAAATTTACCTAGGCAGCGGACTTTGACAATGATACCCTGGCTCTCCATTATGGAATCTACATATAAGCCTGAACCTGAACAAGTGGTACAAAGAACTGCACCTTTGGCCTGACAATCACAGCATCGAGGATTATTTCCAATTTCTTTTTCAGCTAAAGATATACCAACTGGCTTTTCAATTATCTCTTCTGGTATAGGCTTATCATAACAAAACAGAGATTCAAGGCTGCTTCTTCGTCTATGTGCATCTCCTACCGCCCTTGATTCTGCCTGAGACATGAAAACAGTTCCTCAGTAATGAATTTCCACTCATGAAAGAGATTATAACAACCAAGCATTGAGCTCTATCTCCCTCTCTTTTAACACGAACAGACACACACACAAAAGAAATAAACCAACTAAATGCTCCATTCTCCTACTCATACACACATTAATGAAGCAGCATTGTGTGCTAAGTGCTAACAAACTAAAAGCAGAGATAGATATTTACGATCACATAAGCATTAACAAGAAAGGAAATGGATTAAGAAAATTAGATCCCAGCTTTCATTCATGAAATCCAAAGATTAAATTTTGAAAAGATAAACAAAGGGAATTAACATAAAACTAACATCAAAGATTTAACTTTTATTCACATAGTTCAAAGATTAAATCTTTATAAGATAACTATCAAATAAAGTGAATTAAAACAGCAGAAAAAATGAACAATTTAACATCCAACAACTAATTGACAATCCATATTCCAATTCTATTCGCTGAAACTTCAAAAGAAAAAGAAAAAGGACTGACCTCATGAGAAGCAGAGGAAGAAACAGAGCCATTAGGAGTAATGGCAAAAATTTTCCCTGTAAACCGGTTTCCACATAATTGAAATCCAAAACAAACCTTATTTTGATTAAGTTTAAATGAAGAAGAAGAAATAGGCAAAACAATAGATGACCCAATTTTCATTGCAGAATCCATATTTGTCATAACACCCACAAACGCAGAATACTCAGTAAGAACTACACAAATTCTTCAAAAACCCACAAAGAGAATAGAAATTTAAGAAATGGGTATTTGGAAATGACAGATAACTTCGGTAAAATCGAGGATTGTTTTTTGGGATTTTTTTTTAAAAAATGTTAAAATGGTGTTTTCTGTCGTATATAATAACCACAAGCAACAGCAGACATAACTAAAACAGGCTTAATTACCCACGATGCTGGATCAGATAGTTAGGATAGAATCTGATGCCGTTTAAATTGGATTTTAAGTTTGAGATCTAGTGCACGTAGAAGTGTTAAATATTTATAAGAGATCTTTATTGTTCTTCGGGGTTCTATTCAGATCGAATCCGAACTAGTCGGATCCTATGGAATGTCGATTTTTTTTTTTTGGAACGAGGAATATCGGATATAGAATGCATAATTTAGTAGTTTTTACAATTTAATCGTATTTCTTTAAGGTGTATTCTAGGGTTACTTTGATTTTTACAAAGTAAAATGTACTTTGTTAATAACCATCATTGGATAAGAAAATACACTTTCATCCAATGATAAATAAAACAAAATAAAATAAAAGTAAGTAAAAATCAAAATAACCATAGAATTTCCCTTTCTTTAATTTTAGTAATTTTATACATAATTTTTTATTTTTTTATAATTTTATATATTGATTGAAAATTTGATAAAATTTTACTTATATAACCACTAGAACAATTGGAATTAGTTCACATATGCATCACGTCTAATTATAAAATTAATATAATTATTATTAAATTGAAAAAATGTTAAAGGTTATATTTTTTTAAATAGTCGAAGCAGTGCATTTTTACATGTAGTTTACGTGGATCAATTTAAATTATTGAGGCTATGTTAGTAAGATTTTGTCAAAATTTTCACCAGTGCATAAAATTATAAAAAATTAAAAAATTATGGATAAAATTACTAAAATCAAAAAGATATGATTACATTACAAAATCTTTAAAGTTCGTATATTTTTTTAATTAACCCTATATATAGTTAAAACCTTAATTTTCATTTTCTAAAAATTATCTAATTAAGTTATAATTTCTACTCAGTTGAAATTAATTAACATATGTCAAATACTTTATTTTATATATATTTTAAAATAATTAAATATAAATATGTTAACTTATCATCTGCCCATCCAAGGAATTAACGACTAATATCATCTATATATATATATATATATATTTGCAAAAGCAATACGTAAAATTATAAAAAAAAAATCACTTAGTATTATATAAAAATTGAATAATTTAGTTATTTATAAATAAAAATGTAATTCTAATTTAATTGAAAATATATTTTTTATTCTAATTAGGTCGACTTCTATTTTATCTCGAATAAAAATTATATTAATTAAAATGTAATTCTAATTTAATTGAAAATATGTTTACTATTTTAATCAGGTTAACTTCTATTTTATCTTTAAAAAAATTAAATTAATTAACATTTAATGGTAATTTTATTTAAAATATATATTTTTCTATTTTAATTAGGTTTTTTTTTTTTTTGAGTAGGGGAAGGGGGGAGCCCCACGGGATTCGAACCTAATTAATTAGCTATTTTAATTAGGTTTATTAATATTTTATCTAATATAAATTATTGGAATCTTAAAGGAGGGTGAATAGAGCTAATTTAAGATTTTGAAAGAAATTTAGAAAAATAAATATGAACAATAATAAGAAAAAAAAAGTTTAACACAAATAATTTAAGAAAATTCGGATTGTAACCAACTATATGTCTCCACCTAACTCTTTCTCAAGTTAGGATTTTCAAACTTACTTCAATCTTATTTACCCAAAATTGTTACAAGTGTTTTTTCATAGCTCTAAACCTACATGATGAGTTTTCTAAGTTTACTCACAAACTTTTACAAGTATTTTTCTCAAAACTCACACCAAACTTATTTCCACGTATTTTTAAGATTCACACTTAAAACTTTTACAAGTGTTTTCAAGACCAAACAACTTTTTACAATCAAGGTACTTTTACAAGGCACAATATCAATCTAATGTTTATTGATCCTCATTATCCAAATAATATAATAATAATATCAAAGAACATGTTTAATAGTTTATTTACTATTACGAGTCTAAAAAATTTTCATTCATGTGCAAAGCACACGATAATTTACTAGTATTATTAAAAGCCAATAGTATTTACTCTAAGTTCAACCTTATTAAGGTAGTGAGTATAAATTTTTCTAGCATGATTAATATAACATAATAATAATTTTATTACATTTAGAATTCTAAGATAGATAATTACTATTTGCCTCTTCCATTTTCTATATATATATATATATATATATATATATATATATATATATGTATGAAATTAAAAACTATGAATTAATCCTCATATAATTAAAACCATTAATATATATAATTTGTAAATATGTATCAATTAGACAAATACTAATCTAACATTTTTAGATTCATTTGATAAAAGAGGGAAATGGAATTTCTCAAATATTGTATATTTTGTTTTTGTTTAGATGCATGGTTTGGTTAATCTAAAAGTTGTTATATAAAAATTGTTTCTAATTTATTTTGTGATTTTCATAAAAGAATATATGTTTGTTTATAGGAAATAGGCATATTGGTGCAAAAAATCACAATCTTTTTAACCTTTTACAAATTTATACCAAACTTTAAAATTTGCTAAATTTAACCCAATTTAATAAATTATTTGCAATTTTAGCACAATTGCAATTTGATCAATATATGACATCTAAGGTGAAATAGCTAATTTGTCAAGTGATTCCCACATGCATCTAAATAATAATTATAATAGTTAGAATTTAATATCAATAATTTAAGAAAATATAAAAATAAAAATTTAATTAATTTGTAAACACTATATTCATCTCCTTCTTAACCTCTTTAATTTTTCATATGAATATGAGACTATAATAAGAGATGTTAGTTTATTCACTTCAAATGTCATGTATGTATTTTATTTATTAATTCATGATCAAATGAAAATTGTGCTAAAATTACAAATAATATATCAAATTGGATTAGTTTTGTCAAATTTTAAAATTTGGTATAAATATGTAAAAGTTCAAAAAAAGTTATGATACATAGCTTATTTAGGCTATAGAGTTGGTGGTGATGATGGCGTTGCAGTGGCTATGAAGTTGCACCGGTGATGATTTAATAATTTGTTGATTTTCCAATGAGGTTTGTTCTTGTGGTCAAACTCTTTAGGGATCTCAAAATTGAGACCCATCCTTAGGGGAGAGCAAAAACCGACCGAACCGGATCGGGCCGAAATTTAAGGTCAGCTCGGTAACTGATATTAGGTAAGTGGCGGTTCAGTTCAGGTTATATAAGAAAATCGGTTATCGGTTCTCAGCTTGGTTTAGATTTTAAATTAACCGAACCAAGCCAAAAATCGAAGTACTGTTACATAATGCATAAAACGACGTCGTTTAGACCTAACCCTAACCCTAAAAAATAGTTCCCCTATATATGCATCTTATTCCTTCTCACCCTCTCATTTCTTCATTTCTTGCTGCCCCTCTGTCTCTCTCGTCTCTCGAACTTTCCATTCCTCTCTTCTATCTTCCAACCCTAGACTTTCTGTAACCCTAACCCTTTATTTCGCCGACGTTTATCTTTGTTCTCCGGTCTACCTTTGTTCTCCGTTCATCTCTATATTGTCTCTTTTTCTCAGAGATGCTTACTCTATAATCTACATGTTTGTTTCCTTGCAATCTGTTTGGCTCGGTGTTCGTTCTCTTTAAAAAAAAATAAACTTTCGTTGCTTTGTTGTTTTTTTTACTGTCAATGTTCAAAACTAAACATTGACAGTGATGAAATCGACATGCAATGGCGTTTTGTAGCTGGATCAATTAGATATGGTACCGGATCTAATACTAGATATGGTAATGCTTTTTTAGATCTAAAGGTTTTTAAAATTTTGGGTAATTTTTTGGACTTATTATTTTGCTGAGACACTGATGGATTATTGGATTTTGTGTTTGTTCGTTTTTTTGTTGCATATTATACTGGTGAAATTGACCATTTTGGTTGGATCTCAAAAGAATTTTTTCGATCTCTTTGAGAGATCTTAATGGTGGAAGCCCCAAATGTGTAGATCTGACCATCGATTGATCTTATTGGTGGAAGTTGCTTAATTTGAACAATAATCAAGTTAGAGAAAATGCTTAAACACTCATCATTAAAAAGGTAAATTTTTTAATTTCTTGTCTAAGTGTTTAAATATCCTATTGATATTTTTTGTTACTTTGATTTTTGAAAATATAATGTTTACTTTCTGTGTTGTTATTTTTATTAATTTGATTTTTTTTGAAAATATAATGTTTACTTTCTGGGGACATAATTTTATTTAAAATTTAGTAAAAAATTTCTTTAAATAAAAATATAATTTTTGCTTTCTGTCTGCGTAACTAATTTTATTGTTTATTTTTTGAAAAAATTCTTTTATTGAATATATAATTTTTGCTCTCTGTTTGATTATTTTATTGAAATAATTGTTGGTAAATTTGCTTTTGTTGAATCATTTGAGTGCTTGCTTTTATTGATGAACAAAGATTACTGCTTGCTTTTTTCTCCCATTAATATTATTATTGGTTGTTCTCTTCTTTGGCTCTATACGATTTCATCTTCTTTTTGTTTTGATTGCATTGACATTATTGCATGTATATTAAAATTTAGTAAAAATTTTCTTTAATTAAAAATATAATTTTTTCTTTTTTTGTTAATAATTTTAATGTTTATTTTTTAAAAAATAATTCTTTCATTGAATATATAATGTTTGCTTTCTGTTTGATTGGTTAATTGAAATAATTGTTGGTAAAATTGCTCGAATTTGAATCATTTGAGTGCTTGCTTTTATTGATGAACAAAGATTACTGCTTGCTTTTTTCTCCCATTAATATTATTATTGGTTGTTCTCTTCTTTGCCTCTGAATCATTTCGTCTTCTTTTGTTTTGATTGCATGTATATTATGAAGATGGAAACTGAAGCAGGAGCTGCCAGTGGCAGTCAACCTGCTACTGGTGGTGCTGAGACACTGAATCCTGCAAAGGTGGAAGCCCCAAAGCAACTAGAAGTTGCTAAAAATGAAAAAAAGAGAAAGGAAATTGACAGCAAAAGCAAGGTGTGGGAGCACTTCGAGAAAATCATTGAGAAAGGGAAGTTGGTAAGAGCTAGATGTGTTTATTATGCTAAAACCTTACATGCAGACCCTAAAATTAATGGTACATCATCTTGTAGAAATCATATACTTGCATGTAGGAAAAACCCTAACCCTAAGTCCAGTAGACAGAGTCTTTTAACTCTTCAACCTGATGTGCATAGTTCTGACAGTGTAGGTGTAATAGGGACTTGGACTTTTGATCAGGAAGCTATTAGAGATGCATTGTCCAACATGGTTATTGTTGATGAGCTCCCATTTAAATTTGTTGAGGGAGAGGGATTTAAACAGTTCATATATATTGCATGTCCTAAGTTCAAAATGAAGAGAAGTTGAGCAGAAAACGTTAATTGTATTCATGTACTGATGCTCTATAAATATAGATATACAAAGGTTTGTTACAGGTCAACAACATGATAAACTATACTAAACTAAAGATACAAGCTAAGGTAACTAACAGATAAGTACAAGAGTATGAAACGTGATCTGATAACCAATAGAAGAGTAGTTCCTTATCACCCTCCCGCAAGTTGAAGGTGAGTTGGAACAACATTCAACTTGTCACGCAGCTGAGTGAAACGTCTTTTGCTTAAGGATTTGGTTAAGGAATCTGCAATATGATCCTCCGAAGTAATGTACTTGACAAGTAACTGTTTGTGAAACACCTTATCTCTTACAAAATGGTAATCAATCTCTAGATGTTTGGACCTAGAGTTGAAAACAGGCATGTTAGTGAGGTATGTCGCACTCAAGTTGTCGCACCAAAGTGTGGGTGGAGGTAAATAACAAAGACCAAGCTCACATAGATGGGACTGCAACCAGTTTATCTCCTGTACCGTTGTGGCCAAGGCACGGTACTCAGCCTCAGTCGAAGAGCGGGCGACATAACGCTGCTTTCGTGAGCTCCAGGATATTAAATTATTATCGAAGAAAATTATGTAACCTGTAGTAGACTTTCTGTCATCAACAGAGCCTCCCCAATCCGCGTCACTATAAGCGAAAATAGCAGCATTAGGGGATTTTCGAAGTAGAATGCCATGATTGATGCTGGATTGTAGGTACCGCAGAATACGTTTAACTGCACACCAATGTTCGTCAATTGGAGAGTGCATGAACTGGGAGACCTTGTTGACAGCATAAGATATGTCAGGTCATGTTAATGATAAGTATTACAGTCCGCCTACCACACTCCGATAGAACTGAGCATCTTGCATTTTGTTACCACTGTATGCCGAAAGTTTTGATAATGGACATGAAGGTGTAGAAATGCCCTTAGCTGATCCCATATTTATTTTATGTAGCAAGTCTTTAATATATTTGGATTGGGTAAGTAGCAGCCCTTGAGCTGTAAAGGTGGCCTCGACACCCAGGAAGTAGTGTAACAAGCCGAGATCGCATAAAGCAAATTTGCCATTGAGTGAGTCGATAACATGTTGTGTAAACTTTGAAGAGGAACTGGTGAGGAGTAAATCATCAACATAAATGAGACAGTAGGCTGAGAGATTACCATGGGTGTAGTAGTAAAGAGAGCTATCAGTTTGAGACCTTTTGAACCCAAGGTGTGTGAGAGCTGTTATCAAGCATTTATACCATTGCACAGGAGCTTGCCGTAGACCGTAAAGAGAGCGTTTATGCTTGCACACATGAGTGGGAAATTGGGGATTGATGAACCCTTACGGTTGCTGCATGTAGACATCCTCATCCAGGGTGCCATTAAGAAAAGCATTTGAGACGTCAAGTTGTCTCACCTGCCAACCATGAGAAATAGCTAAAGATAACACCAACTGAATTGTGCAAGGCTTTATAACTAGGTTGTAGGTGTGATAGAAATCAACTCCTGGGCGTTGATGATATCCTTTGGCGACGAGATGCTCTTTTTAGCTCTCAACATTACAGTCAAAATTGTATTTGATGCGAAAGACCCATTTACATCCCACTACATTTTGATGGTTTGAAGGGGGAACTAATTCCCAAGTGGTGTTGGACATGAGGGCGTTGTATTCAGCTGTCATGGCATTCTTCCACTCTTCAGATTTGGTAGCAGAACGGTAGGTAGTAGGTTCTTCAAGAGATGAGGATGAGGCAAGAAATAATTTGGGCTTCAAGCTACCTGTTTGCGATCTTGTCAATATGTGATATTGTTTGCCTGATGGATTTTAGGTAGTTATGGATGATGAATGTTCAGGTGTTGGAGATGGGAGGAGAGACGTATTGGAAGTGGGGAATAGAGTAGATGGGGCGATGTGGGGTGAGGAGTGGTGTTCGGTTGGAGAGGTAATTGTAGGTGGAATGGGACTGTCGGGTGGTATAGGGGAAAGCGGACACTATTGGGTAGGTGTAGAATCTGGAATTTGGTGAGGTAGTAGTGATGTGAAGCTGGGAGGATGCAAAGGAGATTCAACAGCAATGGATTATGGACCAACATCACTTGATTGGAAGGGGAACACTTGTTCATCAAAGATTACATGTCGTGAGATAATGATTTTTCCAGAAATAAAATCCAAACAATAGTAACCTTTGTGAATTTTGCTAAAGCCAAGAAAAACACACTTAGAAGATCTAGGAGCTAATTTATGACTTGCTTTAGGACATAACCATGGATAACAAATGCAACCAAAAACTCTTAACTCCTCATAATTGGGTTGTTGATGAAATAATTTAGCAAAGGGAGAGATATTGTCAGTGTTTGGAGATGGCAAACGATTTATGACATAGACTGCTTTTTCGAAAGCAAAGGTCCAATATTTTTTGGGAACATTAGAATGGTGTAGGAGAGAAAGACCTGTTTCTACAACGTGTTTGTGTTTTCTTTCAGCACATCCGTTTTGTTCAGGGGTGTAGGGACATGAGCTTCTTTGGGTTATTCCATGTTCAGTTAGATAACTGGTGAGACTTTGAAACTCACCACCCCAATCGACCTGAAACATCTTGATTGGTTTATCAAAAAATTTCTCCACAATGTGTCTAAATTTGATAAAAGTGGGAAGAACTTCAGATTTATATTTTAAAAAATAAAGCCAGCAATACTTGCTATAATGATCATAAAAAATGGCATAATATCGTTTGCCATCAAATAAGAGAATGGGAAAAAGGCCCCATACATCGGAACAAATTAATTCTAGAGGTTGGGATGCAACATAATTGGAATCAGAAAATGGAAGTTTATGACTTTTGCTAATGGAACATGCATGACATAAAGAGAAATCTTTATTATTGAAAGACATAATGTTGGATTGAGTAAGTGCTTGGCGAACGGTACGAATAGAAGCATGGCCAAGTCTGGCATGCTAGGTAGACAACGAACAAAGAAGTGCGGATTTAGGAGAATTGGGAACTGGTGTCATGTGCAAGGAGTAAAGACCATCCTTATTCTGGCCGGTAAGTAGCAAATCCCTCGTGTGGATATCCTTGATTCAAAGTAAGAAGGGAAAAATTCAACAGAGACATCGTTAGTGTTAGTGAAAGAAGAAACAGAAATAAGATTACTACATGCATCGGGAATATGAAAAATATCATGGAAATTAAAGAATTTTTATTGAGAGACACAACGAGAAGATCCGACATGAGATATAGGAAGAGTTTTACCATTGCCGATAGTAATGTCATCAGGACCTTGATAGTCCTTATGATTAGTCAAGTTGTTGACATCAGGTGTGAGGTGATGTGTGGCGTTAGAGTCCATAATCCATTGCTGAGGGGTCGGTGTGGTATTGACAGCTAAATTGATGGATGGCTTTGGACTAAATGACCGAGAATCATGATCAATTTTTGGGGATGAGCAGGTGCGGGCAACATGTCCGATTCCTTGGCAATTGTGACATGTAATGTAACCTAGAGCGGAATTGTTGGAAGTAAATGGAGAAGAGTGAGAAAAATTTTGGTGCTGTCGTGGTGGATTTCTACGTCCTCGGCCTCTGGAGAAACGACCTCCACATCCTCGAGAATTTTAGGAAGAAAGTGAGGTGTAAAATGTCGTAGGTGGTGTAGACAGAATTGGTTCTTTACGCTGTTTGGCTTCAGCTTCAAGACAAGCTTCTTCACTCAGAAGAAGTCCATAGAGATCATCGAAAGAGACAACATCAAGCCTATTTTCGAGGGACCTAATAAAAGGTCGATATTCTGTCCCAAGTCCATTTGTAACAACATAAACTAGATCATCCTCACTCACCGGATTTTGTAGTGCTATGAGCTGATCGTACATGCTCTTAGCACTCTATGTGTATGCTGCAATTGTTTCATTCACATCTCGTTGAATTTTGAAAAATGTAGATTTTATGGTTCTCACCTGCGCCTTGGAACCAGAGGCATAAGACCTTGCTAATCTGTTCCATGCGTCTTTAGCGCTCGATGCTCCCACTACCTGTGGTATAAAGTTCTCAGTAATGGATCCTATAATCTAACTTAGCATAAGCTAGTCTTGACGAAACTAGGATTTAAACGCTGGATTCGGTTGATTATTTTCAATTTCCCTGGGCGGAGCTTGAAGTCTACCGTCAATATGTTTTGCTAGGTTGTAGTTGTGCAAGAGTGGCATTATCTGGGCTTGCCATAACAAATAATTTGTTGAGTTCAACTTGACCGGAAGGTGTGTGGTGATATTTGGTAATATGGATACTTGTAAGGAAGCTGTGGCTGGAGCGTTTGTGTTTGTTGGTATGATTTCTGCAGACATGATGGAGCTAGGTTGTTAAACCTCTTAATGCTCTGATACCATGAAGAGAAGTTGAACAGAAAACATTAATTGTATTCATGTACTGATGCTCTATAAATAGAGATATATAAAAGTTTGTTACAGGTCAACAATATGATAAACTATACTAAACTGAAGATACAAGCTAAGGTAACTAATAGATAAGTACAAGAGTATGAAACGTGATCTGATAACTAATAGAAGAGTAGTTCCTTATCACAAAATACCTAGTAGATGGACAGTCAGTTGAGACTGTTATAATGCATATGTGGAAGCAAAGCTTAAATTGAAAAATGTTTTCATGCATTGTTACCAAAGTCAAAGAGTCAGCATCACAACTGACTCTTGGACTTCAAATCAACGCATAAACTACATGTGCATAACTACTCATTACATTGATTCAGATTGGAAGCTGAACAAAAAAATTTTTTATTTGTCCCTGTTCCATCGCATAAGGGTGAGTATATTATAAAAAGTTTAGAAAACTGTCTTCTAGATTGGGGTGTCAAGCATATTTTCACAGCTACATGCTACAGTAGACAATGCATCTTCAAATGACACTGCACTTGGTTTTTTTAAGAAAAAATTAATGTCTTAGGGAACATCTACTATCAAAATCAAATATGTCCACATGAGATGCATTGCACACATCCTTAATTTAGTTGTCACTGATGGGTTGAAAGAAGCTGGCAATTCTGTTAAAAGGGTTAGAGAATCTGTGAGATATATTATGAATCCACCTACTAGGTTGCACAAATTGAAGGAAGTAGCTGACTTAATTGGTGAATCAAACTGCTCATTGTCTCTAGATGTGCCCACTAGGTGGAATTCAACCTATGTCATGTTAAAAACTGCTTGCATATTTGAAAAAGTCTTTGAAAAATATGAGGAATGTGAGCATACATTTAGAGTTGACTTAGGGGATGATGTGTCTAATTTTATGGACTGGTTGCATGTCAAACAA
Source organism: Mallotus japonicus (assembly GCA_949634005.1). Taxonomy (NCBI): domain Eukaryota; kingdom Viridiplantae; phylum Streptophyta; class Magnoliopsida; order Malpighiales; family Euphorbiaceae; genus Mallotus; species Mallotus japonicus. The sequence continues at coordinate 17,129 of CATIWK010428805.1, forward strand.
CTTGTTGATTTTTGGCAAAAAATTTTTGAGATGACACTGAGAATTTTTGGTTTTTAGTATGTTATTGCAAACTCCTTTTTCTCTGAAATTTTTTATTTTTCAATATTTTACATGAGTGGCAAAGTTCTCTTGATGCTAGTAAAAGATCGATGGCCTTTTCCATGAAAGGCAAATTTGACAAGTATTGGGGGGATCCTCAAAAGATTAATTTGTTGATTTTCATTGAAAATGCGCTTAATCCTTAATACAAGCTAGAATTCTTAAGAGTATTCCCTGAATAAGATTTATGGGGATTCTGTGGGTGGAAGTCTTTACTCTAATGTTAAAGTTGCATTGTCTGAACTATTTGATGATTATTTTGCTTCTTGCAAGCCTCCTTCTCAATCTTCTTTACTATCTAGTCAATCAATTGATGCTGATGAAACTGTTTCTGCTGAATCTGGGAAATCAGTTTCCTTGCTAAAAACCAGATTTAAGAAGCATAAGATGGCACTTGGAATTGGTGGGAGTAAAAAAACTGAGTTGGATATCTATCTTTCTGAGTCTGTCATTGAGGAGGATAGCTCATTTGATATTCTCAGATGGTGGAAGCTCAATTCTAAGAGATTTCCTATTCTATCTACTCTAGCACGAGATGTGTTAGCTATGCCAATATCCACAGTTGCATCTGAATATGCTTTTAGCACAGAAGGGAGGGTGCTTGATTGCATTAGATCTTCTTTGACTCCCAAAGTTGTGGAAGCTTTAATATGTTCTCAAGACTGGATGAGAATGTCTAAAAGTCCAGTCTTAATTGAAGAGTCCTTAGAGGAAATTGAGAAGTTTGAGAAAGGTACTTTACTGCACTTGTACTTATTTGTGTTTATTCAAAATTTTTTTAATTCTACTTCTAATGAGCTTTCTGTTTTAACTCATTAAACTCTTTATTATTATTATTTTTTTTATTCTCAGAGTTACCTCCAGTTGGCATGGGCCCATCAATGGGATAATCAAGTGCCAATTAACTGTTGAAATTTCAGTAAATTTTAATTGGCATTTATTTGGACTTTAACTGTTGCCTTCAGTGAATGTGTTAAATTGATAAATTGCTTTGCTTATGATCTGTGATGTGTTTATTTGACTAACACTGAAGTGGCTCGACTTCAGTTGCCAGTGTTATTGTTTAATGAGTTTAAACTTATTGAATTGCAACACTGAAGTGGCTGACCTTCAGTTGGCAGTGTTGTTTCATGAGTTTAACCTTATTAAACAGTAAAACTAATGTGGCTGAGGCTTAGTTGCCAGTGTTCAATTACTTGTATGGGCTATGACGATGCTTCCACTTAGAAGCTGAGAAGTAAACGTGCTTGCTTTAATTTCTTGGTAGCATTTATTTTGTTGCCAGAAATAATAGCCGCATTTTTACAATGAATTATAACACAACCTATCTGAGCCCACTTTGCATTTAATTTCTGTCTCATACCTTATGTCACTTTGCATTTCATTTCTTTCATTCCTGCTTCTACTTCTGTTTTTGCTTGGTTGCATTTCTGTGGTTATTGCTGGGCCGTGATGAAGCTTCCACCTGAGTTTTTATGCAGATTGTGTGAATGTGTTTTCTGATTTTTCTTAAGTGACATCTCTTTGTTGCTAGAAATTGTAGCGGCATTTGGACATGACTTGAAAACTTTTGACAGCTAAGCCCTTTTCCTTGTGTTTTTAATTTGCTTTTCAGTTTGATTGCATTTCTTGATTCTGTGTTGGTGATTTATGTTAAAATGCAAGAATTGGAAGCTTTTGGGTGAACTCAAGCTATGTCAGTCTGCAATCAGATATTTTTTTACATGATATGCAGGCCTTTTGTATATAATTTTTGTGGAAGCTTTATGTTTTGGCTTCAAAATATTAGTTGAAGTCATGTATCTCAGAAGTGGAAGCATTTTCATTTTGCTTATAGCTAAAGTGCTTAACTTATATTTTTTGCATCTAATTTTATATTTGTATACAAAATTAGATGGAAAATAGCCTCATGTAATGTAATTATATTAGATCATTAAGGGCTTAACATATTTTGTAATTATTTAATTAGGTTACACACATTGGGTTTGGCCCTACTTTTTGTAATTATGTAACACATATTGGGCTTTGCCCAAATTAGTAAAAATCTGAAATTTTTCTTTATTTTTCATTATTTTCTGTCCAAACCCATCATCTGGACCCAACCAAACTGCTAAGGCCGAAAAATTCGGTTCACCGAACCAATAGTTTTTTCATTCCTTTCGGCTCTGTTCGATGTCCCAAATGACTTCAAAAAAACCGATAAAATTTTATCTTTTCAGCACAGTACCGAACCGTGCTCACCCCTACCCATCTCCCCCTTCCCGTTGTAAGTTTGGCAAAAAAAAAAAAATAATAAATCTGATTTCAGGAAAATGTCATAATGTGGGGCGAGCGTGTGCAGCTATGGGAGGTTCTCTCATGTTCTCATTGCTAATCTCAATATGTTGGGCAGGTACCTTCATCAGGGCCTAAATACGACCCAATGTTAAGGCTTTGAACGAAACTAAAGCAGGTTAAAGCAGGCCGACATTGCTCTTCAATTTTGATAAACTTGTTCATAAACTAAAAAGTTTAGTCAAGATTGAATATTCATGTTTCAATGAAGAATTATATAAATTTAACCCAAAGTGGCTGGATGTATAAAATTTTACTGAATTTCTGCGTGAAAATATTTTATAATAGAATATATATTAAAATTTTTTAAGTCGGTATTAGTGAGGATTATTCTCGTATTTAATGTGAAGAGATTATTTTTATATTTAATAATAATGTAAAAAAGAACTTCTAATTTCAAAAATAAAGTAAAGTTGGTAGATACCTATATTATTTACATCCTTATAAGTCCCAACTCTTAAATGGGACATGATGTCTTTGTAAATGGGGCATGATTTCTTTGGAATTTTCTCTATTCTAATATGGAAACATCACTTTCCAAAAAAAAAAAAGTAAATTAATAAGCACCAAAGAGAATAGATATGTAAAATAGAGCAATCCATTCATTATTGTACCACTAAATTGACATTTTGGATAAGAAAATTTAACATCATTTTCATGACACTTACTTGATTAATAACTTGCATCATTTTTTATTTCATTTTAACAAATCTTTTTTTATAAGTTTGGCTACTCCATATTTAAATTAGAGACATTAAAATAAGAAACTTTATTTTCTATCACTTGAGTTATAAGTTTCATTTGACAATATTATGCTTTTTTTTTTCATTTTTTTGAAATTTTAAAGAAAATAAATTTAGAAACAACTATGGATCAGCTGTTACAAAACTGTAATCATTTAAACGACGTCTTTGGTTTAAATCGTAATATATATAGTTGTGTTAAATAAGTTGTTGAAAGATCGTTACTGTTTGTATAGTTCTATTCAATTAAATCGAATTAGTTAGAATCTAATGAACTTTTAATACATGTGACTTAGATAAAAATATAATAATAATTTTATAACTTAAAGTTCCAAATCTATAATTTATGAAATGAGCTTTAGATTATTGAATTATATATTTCAATGATTTAATTAATAGTAATCAAATTTAAACTCTATTTGTTGATTTTTTTTTTTTTCAAATAAGTGATACTATCATGTTGAATTCATTGCATGTCTTGTTTCCTATTTTTTTCTCAAATAATTGTACTATTAATTAAAATTGTGTCTAGAATTGCCTCCCCACTTGATGCCTAACTTATATGTGACGATTGAGACTTGAGCCATGTGTGAATTATGTGAATCCAAGACGCAAAAGATGCATACACTTCCCTTCAACTTGTGTGCATGATTATTAATGTTATGAATATATATTTAGGCATGCATGCCGAATAAATCCAACCTCTATTATTTGTAATTTTCTCTAGCTGGGGCTCCCTTTCATTGCCAAATCTTGTCACATTCTTTAAGGTAAAAGGCTTTAATCCAAATCTAATCATATCATTAAGCTTCTAAGGGATTAAGATTAAAAATATATATATATTTGCAATAGCTATTCAATCGTTATTGGCAAAAATTCTTAAACACATCAAAGTAGATTCAAGAGATTGTGTATTCTCCTGAATTCATGCCAAAATCATTTATAAAAATATATACAATTTTTTTTTTATAAATGTTTCAATTGTTAAATAAAAATCAATAATCCATGTTAATATTTGTACAAATAAAAATGAAAATTCTTACTTAAATTGTGATAATTTTTGCTAATGTTTATTACTTGTGTCAACAGAGAATTATTTTAGTGTGCAACTAGGTGAATTATAAGTTTCATTTAGTGACTCTGTTAAATTAAAAATTCTTTTTTTTTTTATTTTTAAACAAGTATTGGATGGCAATACAATTATAAATTGACATTTTAAAATTACACACTACGTACTTTTTCATACTAGACTAATAGGTTTATTCCATATGATAATTTACAAAATATTTATAGTTATATGACATATATATGCTTTAATTACAGGTTTGATAAGTGAAAAAATTATGTATACTTTTATGATTCAAATTTTAAAAAATAGTCAAAATTTTTAAAATTATTGAATATCAAAATATTAAATTAAAAAATATGTATGTATCTTAGGTATACACCTCAATAAGTACTCAGTGTTCACAACTTATCCAAAAAATCATTTTATATATATATATATACATACATACATACATACATTAGTTTATTTGTAAAAGGTCAAATTGCCAAGGTTAGATAACATAATTTATTTATTTTTTTTTTTTGAGAATGGAAGTGGAGGGAGGATCAGCACCCTCAACTTCTAAATGAAGCCGACCCCGTGACTGGAACTAGCCAGCTCTAGACGAATAGCTCAACATTTAAGCAACTAGGAACATTTTATCCCTAAAATTTAGTGAGAGGTTGAAAGAGGAAGGGGGATTAAACCCCCAACCTCCACTCACACCTTCAATCACTTGGCCACCAGGCCAAGTGATCAAAGGCGTTAGATAACATAATTGTATAATAGGTTAAGAGATTGATTCATGTCTCCTCCTCCTTTCTAAAAAAACTAAAAAAAAAAACCTATATAAAAATACAAGAAAAAAAGGGCTATAAGTCAATCTTCTTTTCCCATAATTCAACAACAACGGCTTTGATATATAAGGCTTAAATTACTCTATGAGGAAGATATTCTCATCCAGTTTTATATGAATAGACTTTTCAGTCAAGTCTCATTAACTGATCATAACCATATCGTGAAAAAGCTATATGAGGTGAAGTAGTAAAAAATATGAATATATAAATTTAAATATAAAAAGTAAAATTTTTATTTTTATTTCCTTTTTTTATGTTAAAAATTAAACTGTTTCAATCAGTAAAAAAAATAATACTATTATCCAGATAACTATATATATATATATATAATTGTTGTAGTAGTTGATAATTGATTAAAATCAGGAGACCAAACTCAAAAAGAAGAATTCAACAAAAGGCCTAAGGTGTTGGACTTCCATACGTTTTATAGTCAAGAGTAATTAAAGAATCATTTCAAATCACTTCTTAAAGCAAATTGATTTATTTAATTAATTATATATAGAGAGAAATCCAATACCCACAACTTTGTTGTTGTTGTTGTGTATATCAAAAGCTTATCGACATGCTAAAGTAGTCGGCAGGTGTTGAAAATGACGATTTTCTATGTGGAAAACCTCTTCTTGTGCGAGAAGCCTATTTGAAAGCCATTTTCCTTATTCTAAACTAATGGTGTGGACAGTCCATATTAAGATTGGAATAAGTTTCAACATTGCTTTTAAATCAATCTAATATACCTTTTTAAAAGTTGTAACTTTTTAATATTATTTTAAAAAAATCTAAAATATATAAAATCAATAAAAAATTTAAGTTTTTAAAATGAATTTCTGAAGTTAATTAAAATAAAAACCATCTAACATAATATTACAAAATAATAATTCAGATTTAAAACCAAATAATGCTATTGCAAATTGAGAAATAAAGGTAAAATTATCCTCCAAATATGCCCTAACTCTAATATTTTATTTGATTTTAAAAAAATTATTTGATGGGGACAAAAGTCCTTTTTGGACAGGCAACTTTATTCTTGAAATGAATATTCGAGGAGGGATTGAATGGACAATGGACCTAACTTTTTGGCTAAGGTACGAATTATTCACATTCACCTTTCAATTACATGGTTGAAAGATAAGATTATTTTTTCTTTTTTCTTTTTTCTTTTTTTTTACTTGCAATTGAAATTTAGCTTAAGTTATAAGAGCTTACTTCATTATTTTAAAATTCGAATCAAAATATAATAGTTCAAATAAAACAAAACATAAGGTAAATTAAATATTTTTATTTATTAAAAATTGAATAAATGAAGAATTTGTTAATTTAAAATTTTCTTCATGCATATTAACACCATATATGATTGTTATAGTATAATTTACAAATTTTAATTTATTTTAAAAATTAATCAAGTGATAAGAAATTTATTTTTTTTAAGTAAGATATCGAATTTAAATTTTATGACATATAAAAATAGTTGTTGAAATTTTTTTATCTCTTTTATGATTTATTCAATTCAAACTCGATACTAGTTGAGTTTTTTTTTCGTTCTAATTCATTGAAAATAGATGATAAAATATTTTATTATAAAATCAAGTATTTAATTGAGAGGATGGTATAATCGTGAAAAAAATATTTGGGTTTTTATAGTTATTATTAGATAGGATGACATTAAGTAAAAAAAATTACGAAAAAATTGAGAGAGAAAAGAGTCTTTTCACTTATGTTACGTGGACATGACAGGAGTCCACTCTAGGGTTCTTTTTTTTTTCCTTGATTTTGGGACACATGCTACACGTGTGAGTTCCACATGCTTGAGTTTTGGAATGAAAACTTTGGTTCATGCAAATTGCAAAGTGTAACATCTTTTGTTCAAAAAAAAAAAAAAAAAAGTGTAACATCTTAGCCACCTGCCCACATCAAATTTATTTATTTATTTATTTTTTTTGGGATCCTTGACGCGGAGATCTCTCCTCTCCCCGCCCTTAAGAAAGATCCAATTTTTTAAAGTTTTTTAAGTTCATTCAGTCATAAGCCAAGTGTACCAGTTGCATTATTTCTTAACCAAGTCAACATTTTCCACAGTTGTGGAATGGAAAGAAAAACATTAACTTTCGGTTTCTTGTTCAGATTCTTTGCTTAGTTTGCTCAACTATTAAGCAAAGTTTGGAGATCTATTAGTTTTGTTTTTAGTTTGTACATTACATTTCTCAAGTACCCACTTGTTAAAAAGGTTAGTTTTTCAATTTTTTCTTTGTTGTTTTTTAAATTTCAGCTAAAAAAGTTTTGACCTTTGTTTCAAATTTTGCTGTTTGTCTCTGTTCTTGATTGTAGTTTGATCTTTTTCTTTTTTAATCTTTTGCAGGAAGGGAGTTTTGTTTGATTGAGTTATTTTAAACAGTTGCTTCATCTGTCTTTCTTTCTCTGCTCTGTATCAAGTACCAGTTGTATTAGACACCAGTGAACCAGATCCTGAATCATGATTTAGTGTTGTCTTTGGTGTTTTAGAGCGAATTTGAGTTCCTTTCTCTCTCTCTTTTTTTTTTTAATGGGTTTTATGGTCTCTGTATCAAAGCACAAGAGGTATATCATTTTTTTGAACTTCTCTTTTCTTGTAGTGGCATGTGCTTTCTTGATTACACAGTTCAATTCCCCTGAATCACCTGGTTTTAGAAGTCCAAAATTTTCAAATGAAAGTGGTGATGAACAAGACTGCAATGAGTTGCAAAGTCTAGGAGATTATAAAGCCAAGTGCCGTTACCTTAAATTACACGAACCATGTGTCTCTGAAGGCTATATTCCCTATCTCCACCTGTTCTACTGCAATTTTGGAAGTTTTCCCTTTTTGGGGCACTTTCTTCTATTTCTCTGGCTTCTAGTGCTGTTTTATTTGTTGGGAAATACAGCCTCTGAATACTTCTGTTCTTCACTTGAAAACCTATCTGGGTTATTAAGATTGTCTCCTATCATTGCTGGGGTTACTCTCCTTTCTCTTGGCAATGGTGCCCCAGATGTTTTTGCTAGCCTGGTATCATTTATGGGTAATGGGACATCTGATGTTGGGTTCCATACTGTGCTAGGTGGTGCTTCCTTTATCACTTGTGTTGTGGTTGGAATCATGAGCCTTCTGTTGAGGGAAAAAGAAATCAGAGTCAGTAAGGTTGCCTTTGTTAGAGATGTTCTCTTCTTCCTTATAGTTCTTGCAACCTTAAGTTTCATCTTGCTTCATGGGCAAATTAATCTTTGGGGTGCAATTGGGTTTTTGTGTATGTACATTTTTTATGTCATTGTTGTTTACTTTTTGGATATCCTTTCGAGCACTGATGGTGGGCAGGCCGATGAAAAGGATGCTAAATCAAGTTATGGCTGTGATTTGAGTACACCAATGTTGTGCAGCATGGAAAAAGGGGAAGCAAATTGTATCCAGGAAGGTGGATTAGAAGGTGTTGTTGGTGAGGTAGAAATGCAGAAAACTTGCTTTTGTTTTCAATCTTCTTCTCCATATAATATGCTTTTTGTTATATTGGAGATGCCACTCTATTTACCGAGGAGATTGACAATTCCTGTTGTTTGTGAAAAGAAATGGTCTAAACCAATTGCAGTTACTTCAGTGACTCTAGCGCCAGTTCTTTTATCTGTTCTTTGGAATCCTCAAGATGAAACTGCTAGCTTCAAGAGCAACTTGCTGGTATATGGAATTGGGTTGTTGTTTGGGGTGACAATTGGTGTTCTTGCATATGCTAAAACAGAGAAGTCAAGTCCACCAAAGAAGTGCCTTTTTCCTTGGCTTGCAGGAGGGTTTCTAATGAGTGTGATATGGAGTTATCTGATAGCTCAAGAATTGGTTGCCCTGTTAGTTTCCATTGGATTCATATTTCAAGTAAGTCCTTCAATTCTTGGGCTAACAGTTCTTGCCTGGGGAAACTCACTTGGGGATTTGATCACCAATTTGACCATGGCTCTAAGTGGTAGTCCTGAAGGTGCACAAGTAGCTATATCAGGATGTTATGCAGGTCCTATTTTCAACATTCTTTTTGGTTTGGGTTTATCACTTGTTGGCTCAGCATGGTACCAATACCCATCTCCTATTGTGATAGCAAGAGATCCATATCTACTGGAGACGTTAATCTTTCTGGCAGCTAGCTTGCTTTGGTCACTTGTAATCTTACCAAGCAGAAAAATGAGGCTTGATGGAGTCTTGGGAGGAGGGCTTCTAGTCATATACATAGTTTCTATGTCTGTAAGACTGATGCAAACGCTTGGATCTTTGCAGTTTGAAAGTATATTTACCCAGCCATAGTTATAGCAAACCTAACTTGAAAACTCTATTGTATAATTCCACTTACTAACCACCATCTTGTACAGGGAGTGATCATAAATTGCAGTATTCACCTACTCTTTCAGTTTTATCTAATTTCTTGTAATAGACCTGATTTGCTACTTCTAAATGAAAGTGTGTATACTTATGAATGAATGTGTGCTTCACAGAGGATGAACTTGATTGAGATGTTGGATTGAATACTACTTGGATAAAGGGAAAGAGGGGGAAAAGATTAAAAATAAAATCTTCATTTGGGCATCAAAGATTAAGACAAAAAATGAAAGAAAATGACTTGCACAAGACTATAAAAAATAATCTATAAACCGGCCAGATGATAATAGTTGACAGGACCATTGGTCAAATTTGGTGACCATATGATTTAATGGTTTAGCTAGGAGACAACTAATGGCTGATATCATTTGTCTAAGTATGCATTTCCAAAATCTGAACTCCGGACAGTGATGTGTATCAAGGATTATTCTTGAAGGCATCTCCAGATGCAAGGAGGAAGTTTTTCACTGCTTTTGAATCAAAGAGTTCCATCTTCAAGATGATAATTGAGCTTTTTTATCAAATTTTTTATTAATAGGAAATTCATATAATTTAAATATTGCTAAACTATATTATAAAGTTAAATTTTTTTAATTTGAATTGTACAACTCATAATGCCTCTGAAGAGAAGTAATTATTTAAAACATTCTTTTTGAATTCTAACTAATTCGGTTTGATCGGACATAATTACAAAAACTTGAACCCAAGACATAGTCTAAATAAGAACAATTTTCTGTTAACTGATCTCAATAAGTACTCATTATCATACTAAATATGTGAATGCATTAAAAAATTATTTATTGAACTAATTTATAATGTGCCTGAAACTGAATATTAATTTAAATTAAGTATATTCACTCACTAAAGCATGCAATGTATGAATCAAATAATTAAAAAAAAAAAAGAAAGAAATGTGCTGAAAAAGAGTCTATTGTGTATTAAATTTAGCATGCATGTCAATCCAAGAAGATGAATTTTTCACAAGATTGCAATTTTGGCCGTCTCATCTTAGGTATGTTAGCAAACAGAAAACGACGGTCTCAACTCAACAGCAATGCTCATGCATACTCATTATGGCATCTAAGATTTGTACAGGATTGGAGACGTAGAGGTCTTGGTTTTTGCCAACTTGGACATTATTTTGTGGCTACTAAAATCGGCAGACAATATGAATCGTCCTCTCTTATCTCCACTTGATTTCCTTATCTATAGTTAACTAAGGTGGGTTCTATAGGGGAAGGTTGTTATTGTTCTTGATTAAGAACCATGTTATGGTAAAATAATACTGAAATTAAATAAAACTAGTGGTAAATTCACACTTTGTACGGACTGTAAATAATATATATATTTCAAAATAATTAATTAATTAATTAATTTTAATAAATTATAATTATAATTTAATTAAATACAAAAATAATAACTTAAAAAGTTATTACAATAATTTTATTTTATTATTTTTTATTGAGAGTATATATATATAGTAATAATAATAATAATTGAATGAATAAAATAAAAGAAACATAAAAAATAGTTGAAAAAATATGATTTAGTTAAAATAAAAGATATCATTTTTTATAGAAAAAAAAATAATGTTTTAAATGTAATAGAATTAGAGTGTTTTACATATAATAAAACAAATGTATTCTAAAATAAAATTTTTTATATTTTTTCATTGAAAAATATTATGAATTAGGGGTTAATGCTGAATTATGAAGAAAGACACTTGTCAAATTTTAGACTTAATAACTTTTTAATTCATTAAGTCAAATTAATTGTTAAAAAACTTTTATCGTACTTATATTTCTATCCGAGTTTGATAGAAAAAAATATATATATTTAGGAATCTAACTTAAATCTAAACATATTTTTCAATATTGCTCTTACATTTTAATTTATCCAATAAAAATATTTATCTACTTGATTTCTAAAGGCATTAACTAAAAATATAATCCTTCACCAATAATCTAAAGAGTAAAGTAGCAATATCATAACAACATGCTCTCGAAGCTTCGTTTCTACGGTGCTCATCTGAGCTTTTCTACAATGCTCTTCTGAGCTTCTTTACTGGTGTTCTCTCCGGAGAATCTCGAGTTGCTATTTTTTGTTGTTTTGTGTTATTTCTCATCTCTCTTTTTCTACAGAGCTCTATCTTCTCTATTTTAGAGCCTCTTCATTAAATCTGGATTTTATCTTGTTGTTGCGCTACTTCATCTGAGTAGTTTCTCTCTTCTTCTAGTAGCTTATTCTCTGGTACGATTTGTGGCTGGGATTCATAGTGAGATCGATGAAGATTGTCTAGATCCACTTTTCTATTTTGTTGTTCTGGTGTTAGCAGTGTAGATCTAGAGTTTCTCCTTCTCTGTATTATTCCTCTACTGATTTTAATATGAATGTGGTGGTGTGGAATTGTCAAGGTATAGGTAACTATTCTACAGCGAGAAGGTTGAGAAATTTGATTAGACAACATCATCCAACTCTGGTGTTTCTTATTGAAACAAAACAAGAGCACCAGAAGCTTGAAGACCTGCAAAAAAGAAACAACTTTGATCATGGAGAATACGTTGATCCCCAAAGAAGATCGGGTGGGCTTGCAATTTAGTGGAAGAGTGAGTGGGATGTACAGATTAGATGGAAGCAGAAACATTTCATCGATGCAGTTATTAGATCAGAGGTTGATTGGCATTTTACAGGTTTCTATGGAGCGCCTGATCGTAGAGACAGAGAGAAGGTCCTTGAGGAGGTTAAGAGGCTTAGAGATAATGACGATCTACCATGGATGATAGCTGGGGACTTTAATAATTATATAGACCCAAGAGATAAAATTGGTGGTGGTGGTTTTAATTAGGTGCAATCTGAAATGATGGTTTCGTTTATGGATTATTGTGGTTTTACAGAATTGGAGTTCAAGGGGCCACGGTTTACTTGGCATAATTGCCAACAAGGCGATGACAAGATTATGATACAGCTCGACCAAGGGCTGGCGATAGTAGATTGGCTTCAAGTGTTTGAAGATGCAGTGGTTGAGCATGAAAGATTTAATGCCTCTGATCATAGGCCGTTGGTTGTTCATCTCAAATCATACAAAAAGAGGCTACACCCACCCTTCCGGTTTGAAGGAAAATGGCAAACGGAGGAGGAATGTCGGAATTTAATAAAGCTAGTATGGCAGCGGGAAGTAGGCACACAACAACTGTCATCCTTTAATTTCAAGCTTAATGAAACTGCTAGAGTGTTGATGAAGTGGAGCAAAGGCAAAACTCAGAATTCTAAGAGAAGGATTGAAGCAATACAACAAAGAATAAATGAAATTAATGAAGGTAGTTTGGTTGATTATGATCGGGAGGAGAAAAAGAAACTCAAAAAAGAATTAATGGAGTTGTGGCAAAAAGGAAGAAATTTACTAGCAGCAATGGTCAAGAATTAATTGGCTCAAGGAAGGTGATAGAAATTCCAAGTTTTTCCATCTAACTGCTCTAAGAAGAAGGCAAAGGAACAGAATTTCAAGGCTAAGAAAAGAAGATGGAGGATGGATCACTAAATAGGGGAGAGCATCGGTCGGTTCGGTTGACAGGAAGCTAAAACCAATCGGTTTTTAAATTGTGTATTTGGAAGTTGAACCGAACTGAATTGAGGCTGATAACCGATCGGTCGGTTTTTGAAATACTTCGGTTTTTTTGGTTTGGTTTCTGAAATAATTTCGGTTTGGGCTATTTAAGGGATGAGCTTTAAAAAAGGTTTGGCCCAGCCAAATTTTGCAGATAATTAATAATTTTTTCACTTAAATCTGAAGAACATACACATAAAATACAATGCCTAACTAATTTTGGCCCACATACAAGGCACTAAGACAGTGCAAGGCCTGTACATAAATTTACAAAAAATTAAGTCCATATCACAAAATTAATGGACCTTCACTTCAAAAGAAGTGTGACTATCTAATAGCTTTACAAAAAAAATGTCTGCTGTTTAAAAAAAAAATATGAGGCAGACTGTACAAAAATTTCATGTGCATAATCACAAAAATAACCAAGAATGCAGGCAGCTGGCAAAAGATTTTAGGTGATGCACTCTCCAAAATACAAGTCCCTGCAAAGAAAATAATAGAAGAAAGGGCAAAATTAGTCTCAGAAACAAAATCCA
>CATIWK010428927.1:0-10120 GCA_949634005.1 Mallotus japonicus
ATCACCATGATGCAAGTTCACAAAAAAGGATTTTGAAGGTATTCCATCTGTTACAATATAAACAAAATAATAAAATAAAGCTCTAATCAACTGTTATAACTACTCATTCTCATTTTTTAATGTATGCACTTCTCATTTTTTTCACAATCCCGGTTAATTTTTTTTCTTTATTTAAGTATGCATTAGGGTTTCTCGACAAGCAAAATCATTTATACATTATAAAAATCTAAGTTCTTGTTATTTTACCTCTGTGGAAAAACGACATCTTTGCTTTTGGTCCCCACAACTTTCCCTCGTGTTTCCCTTGTTTTGACCTTACCAACTCACTATCTTCCTTGTTTTTTTTTTGTCTGCAATAGTTGCATAGCTTCGGTTAAATGTAGATCTTAACATAAACATCACATGCATTGACATTTGATCATCTAAAAAAATCAAAAATCAAATTGAGAATCTCGAATCTCACTTTTTTATAATGCATCAACTTTCAAAATCCTTGTCCTCACCTAGAAAGTTGATGATGAAAGGCGAGAGAATATTCTTCGATTTGCAGATGAAAAGCATCAATATTTAGCTGCAAAATTTATAACAAGAACAGATTAAAGTTCATGTCATTGTTTTTCTAACGCCAAAGCTAAGAAGAAAGAGTAAAGTTGTTTCAAAAATTATTAACATGTGGGAGAGAGTTTCAGACATAGGCTGATGTGGCATATTCTTTTTACATGTATCATGCATGTTTGACACTTGAAAAGTAAGTGTCATGTCACACGCCACTTGATGTGCCACACGTGCATCCTCTGCTGGAAAGTGGAGTCAGACACTTTAATGCAATTAGAAAAAAGGTTATACATTTTTAAGTGACTCGCTAAAAGTTGGGTACCACAATGGTACTATTGATAAAAGTTGGATACCGCGAGTGTAAATTACCCCTGCATTTTTTATTGGTAATTTACAGTGCAGACATTGATAGGATAGATGTACTGATGTTGAATATAGTTCATTTATAATAGACAAAATTTCTTTATGTATTTGTATAGATCAGACCATATAATTTGATTATTTTTAAATTGTTGATGATAAAATGTTGTCACCAAATTTATTGAATTCTTTTTTTTTTTACCAAATAAAGGATGTTATATTATATATTAACAAAGCACACAGTACAACATATGGGTCAGCACAATTAGAGAGGGTCAGTATAAGACTTTTACAGTGTTATGGGCCAGCACAATAAAAGGCCAAACTTACTATTGAGCCCATGATTAAAAGTTAGGGTTGACTTTGACAACAAATAATGTAACCAATAGAATTAACCACAAAGAAGACAAGCTTTTCGTTTGTGACAATTAATTTGTTAATGACAATTATAGTTGTCACTAATATTAAATAAGTGGGATTAAAATTTCATAAATGAATTTTATATATGTGAAAAATACATACACCAAATTTGTGACAACAAAATTTTGTCACTATATTAACTATAGATGACAATAAAATATTAAAGTGACAAAAATTGTCACTAATATAATATTTGATACTAAGTAAAATTAATGTAATAATAATAATAATAATAATGTTTCTATTTGTACTTTTTGTAACAATAAATTACATTGTCACAAAAATAACATTGTATTCATGATAATATAGTATTTTATGTGATAATTTTATTTTTAATTGTTACGATAATCGCAAAAGTAACTTTGTAACAATATATTTTTGTGTCATAAAAATGATATTACTTATAATAATTTTTTATTGACACAATTTATAATTTCTTTTAGCAGTGGAGTTTTACGTGACAACTCCGTGATAATATTTTATTTTCACAATTATTTGTTATGACAATTTTTCAATATTGATGATAATCTTTATCATTACAAGTAAGTGAATTTGTTTTATTTTAAGTTTATACTCTTTTATAAAGATGTCAAATAACACATATCTAATTTAAAACTTTTAGAACCTTACATTTATATATATCAGTCATAAATTCACCTTTTGCAAATTTCTTTGTGTTTCATTTGAATATTTTTAAAATAAAATAAAATAAAATAATTTAAATATAATAACTAAATAGTTTTAATAAAATAAAAACTATAAAGTAATTAAATAAGTTTTAGAAAATAGGAATTTTACTTTTTTTAATATTAGAGTGCATTTCAGTGGCAGTTAAAGAAGTTTAATTGTTACTCATGTGATGCATTAACCTCCTTTACCCTTGTTTGGTAACTTTAAAATGTGCACCTTTAACTTATAACACCTTTAATAGTTAACCTTATTTTAATGCATTTTTGTTAACTTAGGTTAAAAACCTGTAAAAAAAAAAATCTTTATTGAAAAAATAAAAACTTTTCATTCTTTCTATTATTTTATGGAATGGTTTATGGAAGTCATTTGAAATAAATTTCATATTTTGCTATATTGTGTTTGGTATAAATCAAGACTTCAAGTTAATTTTTAATTTTGGTAAAAAATACCCTTTTAAATAAATTATGTTTTTACCTTCTTTTTTAATTTCATATTACATTATTAAAAGTCTAATTATTTAGTATTTAAATTAATATTTAATTTATTTTTAAATATTTATTTAATTTCTTTTTGAAAATTATTTTTAATTATATTTTTAAATTAATGTTCCAATTTATAAATTTTTAATTTTTAATTAAAAATTCATTAAAAAATAAAATTATGATTACATGAAAAATCTAAATTAAGGTTAGATTGATTAAAAAATTTTGAATAATTGTAAACAAAAACACAATTCAACTACAAGTAATCATTGACTATATATATATATAGCAAAATAATAATAATAATAATATCACTATCTAATTTTCAAACAAAGGGGAAAAAAGCAACTAATGGAGGAGATGTATCAGCTATATTTCTTTATGCTTTCAGTGATATTAGCAGCAACATCAACAACATATACCTATGGAGAGAGCACTAGGAGTGAAGGAAGGAGAGAGGAGTAGAGAGTTTTTTTTTTTTTTTTTTTTTTGAGAGAGAAAGAGAAAGCTATTTTTGGATAGATAAAAATATACTTTTAAAAATAAAGATAATGAGGATATTTTAGTCAATTGAAAATATAAGTTTAAAACTTGTGGAATTCATTTGTAAATTCCAACTATTTTATTAGAATTTACTCTAATTATAGTCAATTCCACAAATTTAAAAAGTTGGATTTGGAAATGAATTCTACTAAAAATTCATTTAAACCAAACATGCATAATGTGAATTTGTAAATGAATTCCATAAAATTTGTAGAATTCATTTATACCAAACAAACTTAAATAACATATGATTTAATTTTGATATCTTTAAATGATAAAATTATAAATAAATAAACACTACCTATTAAATTATCTTGCTAAAAAATTAAAACATTTTCCAAAGAGTAGGTAGATAGTCCATTTCCTTGACTTTGATAATGGAAAATAAACTGGGCCTTTTGCTCCCTCCATCACCATCAATTTGGAACGTAGAATACATGGAAATTTTTTCCAAATTAATGTCAAGTCGCTCTTTCTTTTTCCTTCAAGTACTGTTCTTGTCCCTCCAAGCCTGGCCTGATGGTCAGGCTGTTGAGGGACATGCGGTGGGTCTCGGGTTCGAGACCCACCATCCCCCCTCCCCCACTTTGGTCAAAAAAAAAAAAAAGTACTGTTCTTGTATGGGTTGAGTGATTGTCTGGGTGAATTTTTTTTGGTCATTGACAATAAATTATATTTGGAATTTTTTCCAATTATAATGTATTTTTTGTTTTTTTGTTATATATTTTGATGGTCATCTTAGATTTTTAGACCTAATCAATGGCATAATACATCCGCAGACACCTGAACTATCATAAATTTGTCACTTTGACACCTGAACTTTGATTTTTGCCAATTTAACACTTGAACTTGCTTATCACCTCACATATAAACACTTGAACTATCACAAATTTGTCACTTTGACACCTGAACTTTGATTTTGACTCTTGAACTTTGATTTTGACACCTGAGCTATGACAAATTTGTCACTTTGACACCTAAACTATCACAAATTTGTCACTTTGACACCTAAACTTGCTTATCACCTCACATACAGGTAGCAAGACGCGTGTGATGAATTCTTATTAGACATAGGTACAACAAGAGAATTTTAAGCTCGCAGAAGCACTCATCAAGCACATAGGTTTGCTTGCAGCATCCCTGATACAAACCTTACCTATAGTAGAGATAGAACGCGCATCCAACTTTGGATATTAGCCTAAGGATCATCAAGGATAGGTTGTGTTAGTGGAGCTAAACCCCTTGTTTATTAAATGGAAGCAAGACACTTAGCTATTATAAGATGAACAATCACACAATCCTAAGTTCAATCTAACCTAGCAATTGTAGTGAAAGGTAGAAGTGAAACAATTCAAGAAAATCTTGCAAAGTTTCAAAAGAATAAAGTTGAGAAAAATCTCACTTAAATTAATTATAATTCAATAACTGATAATGTTTACAGCCCGAATATGGCTATTTATAATAAAACCCTAATAAAGAACAAAGTTGGAAACAAATAAACTTCCTAAACATCAAAAAGGAAAACCTAGAAAATTAAGGAATTTTGGCCTGACGTCTGACACAGTTGTGTTAGAAAAATGACACAGTTGTATCACTCTGATATGCCAAAATATTGCAATCGGGCACAGCTATGTCAAAAGGTGACACGGCTGTGTCTTGTTTCATGAGGACATCGTTGGACATACTCGAATCAGGCACAGCTATGTCAGATGTTTGACACTGCTATGTCAAAATGAAGAAGATCGAATCAACAAAAATAGTTTTCATGAAAGTTATAGCTCTTTGTCTTAGCTTTCCATATCATCTCGAATCACCTTAATCCAACTTCTGTAGCAAAAGTTATGGCCAAAATACCAAAGTATGCTACTGAGACTCAAAATATGAAATCAACCTAACTAGCTTGAATTCTTCATCACTCAGCTCCATGCTTGCACTTGAGTCCCCTTGGAGGGTCATGTTAATCTCAAGCGAGTTCTATGAGAAAAATTGCAACGTACTTCGTCGAAGCATTAGCTCATCGAATCTACAAAAGCTACCCTAAAGAGTGTCTCGATCCTTCATATGCAAGAAGACAAGGATGAAGAAGACAAGGAATAAGGCAAGGATAAAGAAGACTCTGCATGGTGAAGAAGACGTAGCGAAATAAACAAGGTGAATAGGCTAAAAGAACACTTTATATCATATACTATTTCAATTAAAAAAAATTAATTAATTAAAATTTTATTTTCCCACGTTGGCATTTTTTTTATCTATGACTTGCTCAATAAGAATTCATCACACGCATCTTGCCACCAGTACAGAGAGGCGTTTTATATGTGAGGTGATAAGCAAGTTCAGGTGTTAAATTGACAAAAATCAAAGTTCAGGTGTCAAAGTGACAAATTTGTTGTAGTTCAGGTGTTTATATGTGAGGTGATAAGTAAGTTCAGGTGTTAAATTGGCAAAAATCAAAGTTTAAGTGTCAAAGTGACAGATTTGTGATAGTTCAAGTGTTTGCGGATGTATTATGCCTATTTTAATATGATTTTATTATTTTATTTTTGATATAATATTTTGGAGGATAGCCGTAGAACGTGCTACCTAGTAGGCTACACTAGGACTATGTGCACACCAGTACGCTAGATGCTAAGTTATGAAATTTTGATTGATATGAGATTATATGGTTTGAGATATGTTTAAAATGATTTATTGAGATTTGTGGATAGAGAGGGGTGTGGCTGCAGCAGCTCGGTTGACCTTTCAGGGTCTCAGGGCCGGTCCACTGCCCAATTGGGAAAGAGAAATATTATTTGGACACAAGGAATTTAATGATCAGTGAAGTATAGTGTTTAATGTTGCGATAAATTTTAGGGTTCTGCTCCGATCCTCCACTTGTGTCCTGTTTGTATGGAAATGTATTTGAGCATTTGCATTAATGCGTGTATAAACTAAATAAATATAAATATACAAATATTATTATATTGATGCTTGAGAGTCTGTGCCCTTTGGTTGCATGCATATATATAATAATGATTTACTAAGTGAGGTCTGATTCCCCTCAATTATTTTTTCTGGATATATCTCTTCAGACCTCCCCCAGTTATCCTCTCCGCCGGACCCTTTCTTCACCGGCTAATTTATGTAAATTTTAAACTATCATTTCTTATATTTCCTAGACACTGCAGTAGTAGTATGTACTTATTACAGTATGTTATGATATTGACAGTGGTCGTGTACTTGACTGTATGTAAAAATATTTTATTAAGATATTATTTATGGAAAATTCTTTATGTTTTAAAAATTTTTAATTCTTTGGTAAATTTGTGTTTATATTTTGCGTGAATGTTATGGTTTAGGCTTGCTACGGGTTCCGGATTCGTGTGAATTTCCGTTCCCTAGCGCCGGTCATGACCTCTAGGTTTGGGTCATGACATTTTAACTCTAAGCGGTCCAAACAGGAAAGCGTGGGAACTCCTCATGCAACAGGGAGACTATGGTGGGAAAAGTCAGAATACGAAACTCATAAGCCAAAATCTACAAAAGAAAATATGTCATGAGCAATGCATTCAAAAAAGAAAAGAAAGGGACATTAAAGCGCTGAAAGCAACTCACATCGACCACCAGAGGGATACCACAAATCTGGGATCTGTCCCTACATGCATCATATAGGCCATGAAGAAGATAGCCGTAGGTAGGCTACCCATAGTTGTACTCTCGCAAGTTGTCGAGATCCCACAATAAAGGAAGCAACCACGAGCCACCAGTGTTGTTTGCATTCGGCAATACCATGGTGCTCATCAGATAAAATATGAAGCACTTCGTTCGTCTCTCAATGCCTATAGGCCCCTCCCCTGGAGCTTTCTCGCAAGCTTGCCTAAAATGATTATACGAAATAAGGTTGCCCCGACCAACTTTGAACTGGGGACCATAGCCAAACAGCTTGGTGCACAAAGTCGTAGGATCATCAGGAATGTCAAAAGAAATTCGTCGACTTGAGAATGAGAATCTCGTGATCGCCGTAAAGTTAAGGGGCGTGATCGTCATCTCCCCAAAGCGGAAGTGGTAAGTGTGCGTACAGTTTGACCACCTCTCAACCAAGGCAGTCATGGCCACCTGACGACTCTTTAGCATCTTCGAGCCATCCAGCAAACCATTGAGTAAGCTATTGAAGCTGAGACCACGCATCCGGTGCCGCACTTCTTTAAAAAAACTATGATAGAACTACTTAGCTTCGGTAATGTTATCGGGCAATACCAGGGATGTTATAGTGCTCTTAAAAAGGAAGTCAGTAAAAATACGAATCTTGACTAAAATTTTTTTTATCTATGTATAACGATGAGCACTAACTATCAAATTATTTTCCATATGTAAGTAAATAAGATCACATACCCGAAACAAAGAAGACGAAATCGCGAACACTAGTATACAACCTAAAAGGAAGGATTCCGTGGAAGACTAGTCCTAAAAAAACCTTAAAAAAAGGCCTCGAATACTAACCCGCTGACGATGAAGCATCCAGACATATGCCCTAAGTTTGAGACGAATCTCGTAACCCCTTGTCACTCCATGCCTCGAGCTGTGAGAAGGTACTGGCTTATGATGAATAGCACAACCTGCCATCACATCCTCAAGATCGATCCCTAACCCCTCGAAAAGACTGGGATCGACCTCGCCAAAGCAACCATCGCCTCCTTGCATAGGTGTATAGTGAAAAGAAATAAGAACCTAAAAGTCCAGAGAATATCTAAAGCTTTCTAAGTGAAGAGAGAGAAGAGAAAGTGAAAGAATGAGGAAACATAAAAAAACATAGCTTTTATAGCTCCTGGATCTATGGGTCAAAGACCCACGTGCATGGATCGTTGGACCCACACTCGAGGGTGAGCCCTCGAACCTCCATCGAGGCCTGCTACAAGCCCCAGATGCACATTAAGCACTCCTAGAGCTCTGAACAAATTTCAAAACACTCTAGAGGCCCAAAAATAAACCTGAGACATGTATGAGGCATTAGAAACCTACGATAAAGACTCAGGACATGATCAGAAGAACACGGAGGCACCAG
Organism: Mallotus japonicus; assembly: GCA_949634005.1. Lineage (NCBI taxonomy): Eukaryota > Viridiplantae > Streptophyta > Magnoliopsida > Malpighiales > Euphorbiaceae > Mallotus > Mallotus japonicus. The sequence goes on from CATIWK010428927.1 coordinate 8,089, forward strand.
GGAAGTCTTCTGTTTTGCCCTACTCTAAATTTTTCAAATGCATTCATACATTCATATTTACACTTACATCCCAAAAATTATTTTCTCATACTCTTAGAGGTGAACTTGCATTAGAAAGGGGGCACATGACAGAGACGAACCAGTCAACCTCGACAGTGATCGTCTCACCCTGATAAAGGTTTCAAAATTTCCTAACTTTGATTAGTAACTCCAAGATAGGATTCCTAAATTTTAATCAACTTAATGTTTGATAACCTCATGAGAGATAGAGAATCCACCAAAAGGAGAATCACAAGGACCCGAGAAGCACGAGTAGCTTGCGATTATTACAGTAAACACTTGAAATAATCAAAATGCAAAAAAAAAAATCATACTCAATCTACTCCAATGCTCAATTGAGTAAGAGTATTCAGAGGATCCCTTGGAGGAATTCACGCTTAGTAATGCGAGAAAGGCGAGGAATAGCCGAAAAGGAAACCAATGCAGAAAGGGAATTGCTCCAATGCTCCCCAAAGGAGTAAGAGTATCTTAAAGGCTCTTCGATAGCATTCACGCTGAGTAATATAAAAAAGGCGGGGAATGCTTGAAAACAGAGAATGCCTTGTAAAAAATTAGTAATATGATCAAGCATTTACTTCTAAAAGGGAATGTTTTAGTAATAAGAGCTACCTTATTCTTCATGATTCCTAGCGATCTCACTTTGAAAAATTATCTTCCTATCACGTGGGACGTTTGCTCTCCACTTGGTAACCAGAAACATCTTTCGCAAAGTGTTGCTGGTCAAATCTCGAAGAAATGACGAGGACTACGTTGGAATGAGATCACCACAGTCAGGACCACTCAAAGTTTCTGACACACACTCCTCACTGGTAAAGGTGAACCACTGAGAGCATAAACAAACTCGCATGCATTATAATTTTTAGACCAAGTTGCATCACAACATCTTAATTTTACATGCACCATGAATTTGGAAAAAGCACACAATACTTTCACTTAAAGCCTCATATAGGCTATACAGTGTGGCTCTGCTTGAAGCATCGAGCGGGCTACACAGCACTCATAAAAAAGTTTTACATACATCACAGTTTTCAAAAATTGACACTTGAAGAATGTTCATGGCTATATAGTGTACTTTTGCTTGAAGCCCAGTAAGGGCTATACAACACCCATAAAGTTTTTACATGCATTATGGCCTTTTTGAAACCAGGCACTTGAAGCCTGTTTAGGGTTATATAGTGTATTTTTGCTTGTAGCTCATCCAAGGCTATATAGCACCCCCAAAAAATTTCACGCACATTGGTTTTTCGAAACCAGGCACTTGAAGCCAACTCAGAGCTATAAAGTGTGCTTTTGCTGGAAGCCTGTTCAAGGCTATACAGCATAATTTTCTTCCCATGCATCGACAAGCACGAGCTTGCTCAATGCATATGAAGCAAGGGGTAACTATTGACACCTAAATTTTAGTAATCTCCTAAAATTTTGATGATAAAGAATTCCTGTCGACCAGATAGGGGAAAATTCCTTAGAAGTCTTCATGAGCGTGCTCAGACTGAGTAAAAATTTAAAAAATATCTAAAAAACCAAAAAATACACACCTGGAGCCTAAAAAAACCCAAAGCAGGCAAAAAATGGACAAAAATGGGTGAAGGCAAGGCCCAAAAGACTAAGGATCGGGCTGACCCATGAGTGTGGGTTAGCAACCCACGAGTGTGGGTTGGCTACCCATACCCATGGGTTAAATGACCCACAGTTGGGCCTGTATGGGATAAGAAACCCACGCGCATGGGTCCCAATGCACACTCGTGGGTTGTCGACCCACACCTATGGGTTGCGACCTAGAAAGTATAAAATTCCAATTTTTACCTTTTTGGGGGACTTTTTTCATTTTTACAAAAAAAATCTCATATAGAGAGAAAATACCACTGATTTTGGACAATTTTAGAGACCTTCTTTCCCCTAAAGAAGTTTCTTCCTTGCATTTGGAGACCCTTTCTCCTTAACACTCTCAACTAAAAATCACATTTTTTTACGT
>CATIWK010428931.1:0-23968 GCA_949634005.1 Mallotus japonicus
GAAAAGAAAAAAGAAGGGAAGATGAAAAAATAAAAAAGGAGGAAAAATAAAATAAATAAAAAGTAAAAAAGAATAAAGAAGAGGAGGGAAAGAAAAAAATAAAAATAAAAAGAAAAAAAGAAGGAAAAGAAGAAAACAAAAGGAAGTAAAAGAGAAAATAAAAATTAAAAAGAGGCAAGAAAATGAAAAGATTAAGGTAAAAGTGTAATTAACGAAAAGTAGGATCATTTTAGTAAATAAATTTTAAAATTAGGTATTTTTGGTAAATTTTATTTTTAAATCTCTTTTTTTAATTATCCTGACGGATCCGGCCCAAGCCGGCCCAATGATCTGTTGAACTCGTTCAATAAGAACAGATTTTTTGTCTGGACAAGCGACAGTAACAGCAAATACTTTCTCTATCATCACAAGAAACAAGGGGGAAAAAAGAAAAACAGGAAAGAGCTCTCCTTCTACTTGTGAAATTCTACAATACCAATTCCCAAAATCAAAATACAGACTAGTACTAGAGCTTCAAATTCTTTCTTGCTCCTTCTCGATTCTTGAAGCCCAAATCGACCCCGTTTCAATGGCTTTTCAGGGGAAGAAACTCATCAACGACCCCTCTGGTTCGCATTCTTCTCCTTTTAATCTTCCTTCATTGATATTGATGCTGAGATTCTTTTTTCTGTTTGACATTTTTTTCTTCTTTTTGTTGATGCATGTTTATTTGAAGTCGCAATTAATATATTGACTTTTTTTTTTTCATTTCTAAATCATTTCTGGATTGACCGATTAGAATGTTGGTTGCCCGTTTGCTTGAATTGTGCATTGCCGTGATCTAATATCGCTGAAGGGGTTTTTATCTTTTTCGTTCTTGTGTACTGTAGATGTGGTCACTGAATTCATTGAGGGTCTATCAGAAACTTATCCCGGCCTGCAGTACCTGGATGGTTTCCCAGAGGTGATTTATAGATAAATAATTTGTTTGTTAATTTACAAATTGAAGTGAGCACCTCTATAAAAAAAGTTAGAATTAGTTTATGACATTTAATCATCTTGTGTACAGGTCAAGGTTGTATTACGTGCTGATGTTTCAGGCTCTAGATATGATAAGGTCGCAGTTATATCAGGTTATGTCACAGAAAGGCTTTTCAACTCCATTTTTAATTCATCGTTGAAACTTCAACCTCGTATAACATGCTTGCTTTTATAACTTGTCATAACAGTTTGTCTATTTCCTTTGCTGATGTTGTCACTCCCTGGTTTTAACTTGAATAGTGCAGACTGTTATTATTGTTTTGGATGACAAACAACTTTTGGCACCAAGTAGCTACTTGCATTAGTAATTCCAATCTCATTCTAAGATAAATGTGCTGTACCATGTTTATATCCTTAGTGCCTGTTAGTTGATGAGCATATCATTATCAGAATTCTATAATATCAGTTTTTTGAGTTGTTTTACTTTACTTATATTTGCAATTTTAATGTAATTGTTATCTAGCTGTTTTTTTAAATTTACCTAGAGTACAAGTATGTAATTTTAACTCAGTTTATTCAATATACACAAATAGCTATCACATGCTATCAGATTGTAATGAGTGATCATTTACTATCTTTTTCTCGAGCTGTTACAACAATGGCTGCCCCATCCTTGATTTCTATCCCATCAGCATCTGTCCAGGTACAACAACAAACCTTTTCAATCAAACATAAGTTCAAGAATCATTTAGTCTTTAAAATCAGTTTGTACCAGTTGTCAATCAACAAAACTTAAAGGGATTTGTTGATGGAGACTAACCAGAACCTCCGTAGAAAATTTCAGCTGAATCAAATCCATCTATTATTATTTCTAATCTAGAATTTTAGTCTTGGTCCTGAAAGACCAAATGTTCGTGCAATGGCTGCTCTCATATCTTTTAGAACTTTTCTCGTGTGTTATTGGCCTTGCTTCGTAATTTGAAATGTAGGACTGCTCTTGCTTCAACATTTGGCTCAGTTTCACAAAACACGCAACAGCTAGATAACAATTACAACCGCAACGATAAGTAAAACAACCCAACAAATCAATATATATATATATATATATATATATATATATATATAGAATTCTTAGGCTTTGTGTATGCCGATATTAAGGATCTCTTTTTCCTTATGATTTTAACAACAAAATAATTGATTTTTAAGAACGAAATAATTGATATATTTCCAAAATTGTTTTCTTTAGGAAAAACCCATATTTACCCTTCCATTTTTTTTATTTTTTATTTATTACAATTACCCCTGCATTTTAATTTTTGGGTCTTTGCTCTTTTATTTTTCTACACATTGAATCCTTTTGTAACGACAAATGAGACCATATATCTCACTTGCTGTCAAATGAGACTAGGATTCACCTTACAAGTAGAAATACTAAAATGTTTCTATATTAACCCCTTGTACTTTTATTTTTGTAAACATTAAGTTCTTATACTTTTATTTTAGCAATATTAAGCCCCATTTGTGAAAGTTTATCAATTTCATGTATGATTTAATTATTCATATTTTATTTGTTAGTTTAAGAATTAGTGTTAAATGATAACCACGCTTACAAAGATTAAATCTAAATAATATGAATGGAAGTTTAATGGCTAAGAAAATTCTTTGTTTAATTTTTTTATAAAATAATTTAAGCAAAAGTTTCGCCAAATTTTATTTTAACTAATTTTGAAAGCAAGTGGCACAATTATATATGTATAAGTTTTTAACGAATTAAAAAAAAAATTTATACTTGAAAAGGGATCAATAAATTTTTTAAGAAATAAATGCTTATACTATTGATATAATTTTATAAGAAAAAAAATATCCAAGTTACTATATTAAAAAATATAATGTAGAGTGTATTTAAAACTTTTATAGTTGGAATAATTACTTCTAATAATTTATTATTAAAAATTAAATTCATATTAAAACTGGTTGTCAATCCATGCAATGCGTGGGCTACAAATTAATATATATTTATTTAATTATTTTAATTTAAAAATAAAATGAAGTCATTAAAATATGTTAATTAAGTAGCTTTAATAAAATGTGAACCATAAAATTAACTAAATAGTTTTTAGAAAAATGAAAACTGACCTCTTTTAGTTTTAACTCTTTACTCTTTTATAAGGATGTTAAATGACACAAATCTGGCTTAATAATTTTCAAGCTCAATATTTGTATTTTATTTTATTATTTCAAGATAAAAATAAAATAAAGTAATTAAATATGTTAAGTAGTTATAACAAAATAAGAATGGTAAATTAATTAAAAAACTAGTCATGAATTTGTGCTTTGTATGGACTGTAAATAATATATATAGTTTAAAATAATTAATTAAATAATTTTAATAAATTAAAAATACAATTTAATTAAATATAAAAAATGAGAACTTAAAAAGTTAGTGCAATGATTTTATTTTATTATTTTTATACTAAGAATACATATATATTTTTGATATGTATAGTAATAATAATAATTGAATAAATAAAATAAAAGAATAAATAGAAAATAGTTGAAAAAAGGGATGTTTTAGTTAGAATAAAAGACATAATTTTTGATGGAAAGGAAGAGTAATATTTTAGATGTAATAAAATTAGAGTGTTTTACATAGAATAAATCATGTGTATCCTAAAATAAAATTTTTTAATAATTTTTATTAAAAAATATTCTCAATTTAAATAACTCAACACACAAGGCTTTAGGGTGAATGTTGAATTATGAAAGGGACACTTGTCAAATTTAGATTCAATGACTTTAGAGTTCATCATTTAATATATATATATAATTATATATTAAAAAAATAAAATCACCTCCTTTTAGTTTTAACTTATGCTCTTTTATAAGATTGTCAAATGAAACAAAAAGGTTTTGACACTTTCAAAGCTCAGCGGTATTAAATCATAGTTAATAAACAATATTATTTTAAATAAAATGATATCACTTAATTTAATAATATTAGAATTTTAATTGATTAAATAAAAATAGTTATATTAGTTATAATAAAAATTTTTACAAGTAGAAAGACAAAATTCTAAAACGTTTGTGTTAATTATAAAATATTTAATTAGAGGTTTAAATTGGTTAAATTATAATTAACTAAACTGTTAAATGTTAATAATTACCTAAAATATTTATCAATAGTAAAGAAAAATATTTAAAAAAAGGTCATTTAAAAAATATTAAGGACTAATTTATTTAAAATTAAAGGTATATCAATTGATTGGAAAATTTAAAAATCAAAGGGGACTAAATTAGATACTTTGCTACATGTCAGGAATATTGTTTATACCTTCATAATGAAAGGATTCAATATGTAGAAAAATAAAAGTGCAAGGAGCCGATGTGTACGAATTAAAGTGCAAGGGATAATTGTAGAAAAAGACAAAAGTGCAGGGTAAATATAGATTTTTCCTTTTCTTTATTCCAAAAATAATGGCAGATTGGATGGTTTACATCCTTTAGTTGAAGTTTAGCACATGATTTCATGTTATACCAGTAGAAACTAGAAACATTTTGTATTATAATTTTTTTAAAGGGGAAGAATTTTAGGATATTTGTTTGGAACATTGTTTGTATAAAGACATACATACATACACATATGAACAAAATAGCTTGTCAAGATTAAGATATTTTGTAAAAACAAAAGATCTCAAATGCATATTTTTTTTTAATGTGGTATTTGCTTAATTTATAGTTCATTTGAGCCTTAGTTGTTCAATACTTTCTTTGAAAATTCTTCTAATGATTATTTCTGTATGAACAAATATATTTATATTTCAGCATAAACACATATATCCACATGTATATACATGCCTGAATGTGTACATGCATATGAATTATAAATATATTCTTCTTGCACTGGTCTTAGAATAATGTTAGTGTTCCTTGGAACTAATTGATGTAAAACCACTAAGGAACTACAACTACACACAAAATACAACCCAAAGCACACGGTTATGGGGAAGAGTAGAGCTAATAGAAAAGCACAATGCTTTAAAGAGAAATACCTTTTGTTTGTGAAAATTATCAATTTATATCAAAAGGAAAATAACTATAGCTTCTATGGGTACTTCCAGAACCCAAAACCAACCCTAACACTACTATTATTAGAAATCCGAAACTAGGAAAATTTCTATGACAGTCTCAGATCTGTGATCTCGTTACAGGGCTAGCAACTCGTACATAGAGAAGTGGGTCGTTGTGTTTTTGAGATTTTTTTCCTTGATGACCTATTTGTACTAATGAAAAGGGCTCGTCAAATGAGAACCTTCAATTTGTTAGAACACACACTTTGATAGAAATATTAACTGACAAATTTTATTCAAAGAACCTTTGCATATATATGGAAAGATCAAAACAAACTATTTCAAAATTCAAAATGCTAATTGTAACAATCTAAACAATTTTATTATAAATTTAAAATTATAAATCAAAGGCTGACTAATAGCTGCATGACTAATCCCTTAATTCGTTGCTGCTCCCTTGATTCTCCCATGCTACAGACATTGATAAACCTCTCCGGTAAAAAGGTTTCTTTTGACTGTAACATCACTCACCCCCTCAAGTTGGCACTTGTCCTCAACCTTAAAATCATGTTGAACCACAATATGACTTGTTCCAGGCTCAAGATTAATTCTATGATCATGCATTCAGCTTGGAGGCAGTCCTGCAGGTGCGAGTAAAAACTCATTGAATTTTGTGAACAAGCGTTTTAACTCTGGCTCCTGGTCAACTTGAATTACTGCAGTTGTAAGTTGAGTCCTTGAGTCCATACAAATTTATGAGAGAAATATGAATTTCATAATTAATAATGTAATTTAAATAATTTCCAAACTTGAAATTCTCTAACTGCAAAATTCATCTTTAGTTGGAGAAATATTGGCCTCAACTCTTATAGTCTTGAAGAATAAACAATTGGATGGAAAAGATGTTATGTACTTAGATGGCAGTAACAAAATCAAAATTTTAAACTTCATTAACTCCTTGGCATGATCAAGTTCGTCAAAAGAATCAATTGTAGGTTGCAACTTGCAATGTTGTTTCAATTTTTAATGCATAAAAATAAGAAAATTATGGCATATTTGCTATTTAGAATTTTGTGGTTCAATTCAATCCTAGGTGTGATTCCGATTCCTAAAAACCTCCAAGATGTGATTCTTAAAAGCCCTTTTACTTTTCCTTATTTTTCTTTCATTTTCAGATGTGAAAAATCTGCTGTAACAACAAACTTCAGCCCTAAAAATTTTTTAGTTTCCACAAAATAAACTCAGGATAGTTTACTTCATATCTGTCCTGCCTAATGTTTCAGTTGCATTTCTTCTGCTCTAATGAAAATTTGCTATGCTTCAGTTATCTAGGTACTTTGGGTACTTTTGGTTTGAACATTTTTTGAAGAAAATTAAGTGCTTATTTCTATCTGCTGCATATGTCCTTGGTGCCCTCTCCTGAGTCTTCAGTAGTTAATCTAGCTTGTAGGTAGCCCTTTCCCAGTGTCAAACTGGGTGCATGGTTTTGGCTTTGATAATCCTCTAGAGAGCTCACCCCTTTAAGCTTTATTTGCCTGCATTAAGTTCCCCATATAACTGATGTGTGCTTGAGGATGATGTGGATTGTTACATATTTCTTTGAACATCAGCAAGTGCACCTAATTTTTGTGTTATTTGACTTATAATTTGTGACATTTGCCAAGTACAGCTCTTTTTGGTCTTAAAATTGTGTGTTGAGAGCAAAACTAGTGCTTTCTGGAAATTGAATCTTATTTTTTCTGGAGCTTTTTTTATAGTTATTTGTTAAATGCTATAGGTGGTGGAAGTGGGCATGAACCTGCACATTCTGGATTTGTTGGAGAGGGGATGCTCACTGCTGCTGTTTGTGGGGAGGTTTTTGCTTCTCCACATGTTGATGCAATTCTTGCTGTATGGTTTCTGTATTTTGTTGATTGCTTGATAAATGATTCTCAATTTTATTTAGAATTCTTATTTGAGATGATTCTGACCCGATAAATTCAATTTTAGGGTATTCGAGCTGTCACTGGTCCAATGGGATGTCTTCTGATTGTTACGGTATTTTTTGTTCCAGATAAATTGGATTTTGGAATGATGTCTTTTATGGAAGGATGGGAACAAGGAAACAAAAAAAACTAAATGAGGAAAAAAAGAAGTAAACAGACAAAATTAAACTAAGACAATAACGTGGAGGGAATACAGGATTTTCCTTTATTTAAATTGCCTGATACAATAAGTAAAGCTGGTGTTGCAGCATTTATTTGCGGATTCATGGTGTTGTAATCTGGATGTTGACAGAATTATACTGGTGATCGTTTAAATTTTGGTTTGGCTGCTGAGCAAGCAAAATCTGAAGGCTATAAAGTTGAGGTACATCTTAGTTCAAATTTATGCTCTTTCCTTGAATAGACTCAATTCCAGAGATCAAAATAAAGTGAAGATATGCTTTAACAGACTGTAATTGTCGGAGATGATTGTGCTTTACCTCCACCTCGGGGCATAGCTGGACGACGTGGTCTGGCAGGCACCATTCTTGTTAATAAGGTTCTCTCCTCCCCCCTCCTCTCTCTCTCTTGTTTTTTTTTTTTTAATAATTTCTTTTAATGTTTTCAACAAATTTTGCTGATTCTTTTGTTTCTTCTTGCTAGTATTCCTTGTCTTCGACTGTTGGCTTTGTTTGGTCACCAGCTGTTGTCTTCTTTTCATTTATGCCTAAGAATTTCATTATGAATAATATGTTGTTCTTGGTATCTTATGAACAAAAAATGGAATTTTTTGTTTGTTTTTAAAGCATGTAGTTGAGCTCTTGTCAGAAAAATCAATTCTCACTGAAGTAGTACAATGAAGAAGTGAACTAAGAACAGTTTATATCCTATTGTGGAGTTTAGACTGCTTTTTATTTAATGTTTCTGTTGTTGTTGTTTTGTTTTTTCTTATATATATAACTTGGAATAACAATTTTAATTGCTTGCTATGGTTAGTGAACTCCATTATAGTTCTTTCTTTTGGAATTTTAGGAGCTTGGTGAAAAAAATCCCTTTATGGTTACATTTTAGTTAATGCTTTATTTCTAATAAATATATTGTGATATGGTTTTCCTTTCCAATCACAGGTTGCTGGAGCTGCTGCAACTGCTGGTCTTTCTCTTCATGAAGTTGCTGCGGAAGCAAGACGTGCATCAGAAATGGTCGGAACAATGGGTGTTGCATTATCAGTTTGCACATTGCCGGGTCAGGTTACATCAGATCGTTTAGGCCCAGGAAAGATGGAACTTGGTCTTGGAATTGTGAGTGATTTCCAGTGAGGCATTATTTTCCCAAGATTATAGTTCTCTACATTTTATGTGATTTAATTCTTTCACTGTGAGTTGATTGCAAAAAATTCGTAAAGAGCCATTAATCACCTATTGAGCAGGTTATTTCACATTTCAAAAGATTATGTAAAAGCATTGATGAATTTCTTAAAAGCAGTAATAAATTTTTTCCCGTTGTACAAAAATTTTTGTATTTAGAAAATAATTTTCATGAAAAATATTCATTTGTCGCAAAAAATTTTTAAATGAAATATGTTTCATATGTATGTTGTTTGGACATTTTTAGAAAATATACTTACAAGTTGATTATTTTTTCATAAAAATTAAGAAAATATAGAACATGTTTCATCTAAATTTTTTTTTTGTGTATCTTAAAAAAATATTATCACGTAAAATATATTTTTCATAAAATATTTTTTAAAAGTTGTATTTTCCAAATTTTTTGTAAGTGTGGAATAAATTTATTTTAATGTATTTTTTTAATGGTGAAGTGACCTGTTCAACAGGGAAATTTGGCTTTTCTAGCTCAATAGGTCACACAATAAAATTATTACTGATTCAAAAGTTTGTGGATTAATTTGTAAAAATTAGAAGTTTATGATAAAAATTTGGTCAGGTTTGTGTGTGTGTGTGTGTTTTTTTTTTTTTTTTTTTGTAATTAACCCTTTTACTACTATTGCTGTAAATAAACTTGATGTTAATTTACATGTAGATTATTTTTGTTAAGCTTATAATACAAAAGAAAAGAAATTAGTGAGAGAAATGTGTAATTTCAATTTAATTCTCATTATATGTGCTCCACTTAGAAGCCATCTATCTTACTGCAGCTTATATAACTACTGTTTGGTGCATTTATTCAATCTTTGCTTGGATAGTTTTCAATCAGATCTGAATAATATCCTTTATCTTTTTGGGACCTGTCTACTAGCATGGTGAACCTGGTGCTGCTGTTGCTGATCTTCAGCCTGTTGAGGTGGTGGTATCTCATGTTCTTAAGCAGATTTTGTCACCGGTATGTGACCCCTAAAATTCATCTATGAAGTGCTCTCATTTGAAAGAAGAATTTTTTTTTTTTAATAAAAATATATTGCCTTCATTGCATTTATGAAATTGAAGTTATACAAGGATGAAATTTACTGATTTTTCCAATTGCTTATTGTACATTCTGCTGCTTGTTTCCTTGTAATTTTTTCATTAGAATGAAAACATCTACATTTTATCTCATTGAGGTACAAGCACAAAATAATTATAATGATAGGAATGATGCATGTATTATTGGAAAAAAATGGGCGGGTGATATTTTAGGACTTTCTTTGCTATTCAGTCTCTAACTAATGGTTTCTTTCTTTGCTTGGAAGAGACATGGGATGGTCTCAACTCTCAAGTCTTAACCATTGTTAATCATCTGAAAACATGCTATTTGTGACAATGCAGCTCTATGAGCCCAAAATGTTCTTCTATTGAGAAGCTTTTGATCTACAAATAGTGATAACCTCTTGGATAGTTGCCCACATAGGTGTACATGGGTTTGGTTTGGGCAGTTTAAGTATGATATGCCAAACCAAACTGAGCTTTCCAGTAACATCACATAAAATAAAACCAATAAGTTTAGGGTGTTTGATTTTGGTGTAAACAAAAAATTTGAATTATTTTAGTCTAAACCAGCAAATTTGAATTACTTTTGTAATTTAAATTAAAGGAAGAATTGCAGCATTGGTGTGCGTACTTTTCAGTTGCTGATTCATTGTTCAGATTTTTTTTAGTTAAAATATTATAGCTCTACTTTACTATTCAATTCAATGCTGTTGACCGATTATGGGTTGCCTGAGTGTTGACAAAACATATATGGGCTCCACAGTTTATCCCATGTAACTTCTACATCATTTACCATGTGTTCAAGAAATGTGATTTCTCTAAAATGCCCCAAGATTGTGAACAAGTTGTTTTTGGTGCCCTAGTCAAGATCAAGAGCATGACTTTTAATCAATCTTGCAAGGGAGGAATATGTGGTTCTTTGTGTTATGAATATTGATAGGTGTAATAGGTTTTAGCTTGTTTAACTAAGATATTATTGGGGTCTAATTCAAATAACGTAGTTCAAGAATATGGATTAGAAATAAAAAACTTAAACTTTTTAACTACGGAATCAAGATTTTTCTACTGAATTACTATTTAGGAAGATTAAAATATAGCTATTTAGGGATTGTATTGTCATTAGGAATAATAAAAGTTTTGGTTTTATCCTAACTAGTTTTAGTTTAAAAATTTGTAGTTTAGAATTGTTAATCCTATTAATTATAGGATTATACCTTGTAATAGTTTATTTTTAGCATTGAGATCAATTTAATAATATTACAAAGCTGTACTATTTTGATTGTAATAATCCATAATTTCAACCTTTCACTTTTCTTTTTTTGTGATTTACCCTTTGCTCTTTTATTTGTGTACATTGAATCCCTACACTTTTAGTTTTATAAAGGGATAATGACATCGTTAGTCCAAAAAAATATATGAAATTTTCAATTAAGTCCTATAAGATGAAAGTTTTTCAATTGAGTTCATGAACTTCTTAAAAATTACTGCGATAGTCCTAGTCCATCAAAATTAACAGAAGTTGATGATGTGTCAGTCAGTTTATACATCTCTTTAGATCAAGTTCATGACATATTGGTCGTCTTTGCCACATTTAAAACACGTCAGATGCCACATGAAGCCATTGCCGCGTCATTTTTCCACTAACTAAAATTAGTTTTTTTTTGTCAAACACCACCAAAACTGCTCCTTTCTTCTTCCTCTCAAAATTTCGTTCTTTTTTTTTATCAACTCTAGTGGCTGTTTTTTTTTTTTTTTTTTGAACTTCTTGTTTTAGGAATTTTCTTTTTAAGGTTCTCTTCACTATTATGCTCCTCTTTTCTTGTTCTTCTTTTTCTTCTTCTTTCTATGCTTCTTACCATTAAACTTTGCCAATTCTACACAAATCAGTTAACTTTTCATTTTGTTTTGATTTTTGAAAGTTGGTTCTCTTGTTAAGGCCATAAAAGAGGGTAAACATGTATATAAGTTGGTTATTAAGAATGGGTTGAGCAAAGATCTTTTTTGTATAAAACAGTTCGATTAGTTTCTACACATCTTGTGGCTATATTGAATTTGCTTGCCAAGTGTTTGATAAAATAGATGACCCATACGTTTCTTGAAATTCAATAATTGGGGGGTTTGGTTGATTCGGGTTTTGTAGAGGAGGGGAGGTTGGTGTTTGGTAAAATGCCTAAGAGGAGTTTGGTTACTTGGAATTGTATGATTGATGGGTATGTTAAGGTGGAGTTGTTGAAGGAGACTAGAGAATTATTTGATAAAAAGGAAGGGAGGGATTCAGTTTCTTGGAATACTATGATTTCTGGGTATGTTGGCTCTCGGAATTCTAAGGTTTTACTCTGTTTGGTTGTTGGGAAACTAGACGAAAATGAAATTGGAAAAGGAGAAAATGAAGAAACTAGATGACGTGGCAGTGGCTCCACGTGGCATCTGATTGTTTTGAATGTGGGAAAAAAGGCTGACAGGTCATCAAACTGATTTAAGAAGATGTATAAAGTAACCGATACATCATCAACTTCTGTCAATTTTGACAAACTAGGACTAACACAACAATTTTTAAAAAGTTTATGAACTCGATTAAAAAAAAATTTTATCTTATAGGACTTAATTGAAAATTTCATATATCTTTTAGTTTTGACGGTGTCATTATCCCTTTTATAAACATTAAGTCTTTCCGTAATGGCATATTAGAGCGTGGGTATCATACATATATTTTTTAAAAAGTTCTACATCGACCCCTTCTACTTTTACTTTTGTAAACATGAAGTCCTTGTACTTTTATTTTAGCGAGGTAAAACCCCTACTTATTATGATTTTTAAATTCACATCAGTTATGTTAATAATTTAATTATTCATATTCTATTTTTTAATATAAAAATTGTAAAGAATATTATTAAATGCTAAACGCAATTATGAACATTAAATCTAAATAATATGATTGTAATTTTATTGGTTAATAAATTTTTATCTAATTTTTCATATAAAATTAAGAAAAATTTCACTAAATTTTATTTTAACTAATGTTAAGTAAAAGTAATTAGCAAAATTATATATGCATAAATTTTTAACAAATAAAAAATTATGTACTTAAAAAGAAAGTAATAAATTCTAAAGAAATAAAAAATTATGGTATTAATATAATTTGTAAGAAAAAAATGCCTAATTTAGTTATTTTTTATTTAAAAAATATACAGTATACTGTATTTAAATTTTTTAGAATGAAAATAACCACACATTTTAATAGTTTATTATATAAAATTATATTAATTATAAAATAGTATGATATATAAAATATTGTTAAATCATGGTTAATAAAAAATATTATTGCAAGTAGAATAATATCACTTAATTCAAGTAAATTAAAATATTAATTTATCAAATAAAATTATTTATACTAACATATGCAATTTCAATAAGTAATAAAACAGATAAATAATTTTAAAAAGTTTATGTTGATTATAAAATATTCAATTAGAAGTCTAAACTAGTTAAATTATAAATTTATTAACCAGATATACAAATCTTAATAATTAGCTAAAATATTTATTGAAGTAAAAGAGAAAAATAATTAAGAAGTCACTTAAGAAATATTAAGGGCTTGTTCAATAAAAATTAAAAGTATGTAAGTTTATTGGACATTTTAAAAATTACATGCACTAGGTTAAAAATTTTACTGCATGTCACTAACGATGTTTATACAAATAAATGTTCACAAAAATAAAAGTGCAAGGATTTAATATATATACAAATAAAAAAAAAAATACTGGGTAAAATATGGGTTATTCCATTTTGATATGTGTGATGTGATTCTCTCATTCTAGGTGCGATGCCTGAGTCTTCCAAGTGCGACTCTTAGGAACCTTTTCTGTATATTTACACACTAAAAAGGTTTATGAATGCTTTGTGTGGGCGTGTAAAATGGGATTGGAGATGAGACATGTCAGCCTATATTATCAAATCACAACACAGTAACACCCATTTCAGAAAATATTGATTTCTTCCAAAGAAGCTGGGTGTTAGCATTAGCAAGAGCTTTGTTTTTGCATTGGTTAAGGATTGAGCGATGGCAGGATGCTTTTTTACCATCCACTATATAAAACAATTACCAAGATAGATGGCATAACCATTGGCGTAATGTTAGTAATTGAGGCATTGGCCTTGGTCACTATACATGAAAGAATGCAAATGAAAAGTGGAGTTATATGCAAAGAAGAAGCCATGACTTAGAATTTTGCTTAAATACTACGGTGCATGTTTCAAGCCTTCTTAATGCTTCTAATTGGACATTGCTTTTATTGACATAGAGGGATTATTGTGAAGGCTGTATTGAGTCATGGTAGCATATTGAAAAGATTCAACAACTTGATGGTAGAGTTTATCTTCACATAGTGAATCGACGACGACCTTCGTTAGTGGCAAGTTTTGCTGTTGGAGCGAGATAAGCTTTAACATTCTTTGTCACCGTTCTCTCTAGTAAATTGAGATACTCTTGTTGACTTTACAGAACACCATTGAATAGAGAATTGACTTTAATGCTGAGAAAATAGTTGGGCATCCCCATTTTTTCACAATATTAATGCCTCTAATCGGGAAAGAAAAACTTTAGTTTATGTTTTGGTAAGACGTGTGGCTAAGGTGGCAAGATTGGGATGGAATTATAATTGTTGATTGCTTTCATATATTGGATGACATTCATCAATTACCTTTTTCATGCCATGTAGGGTGTTAATTACCTCAATTTCCATGGAAAAAGATATTATGTAGCTTTTTTGTTTCTATATTTCACATGTTAAGAATGTTTGCCAACATCTCCTACATGTTTCATTTGCATGTATATAAAGTTGGTCTTTTCTTTAGAAGGCCTTGGGTCATTAATTTTAGAGCATGTTATTTTATATAGAAAGATGTTTTCTTCCATTTGATTTTTTTATTTTTTGTATTTTTATTTATTTAGGGTAAACTGCTAAACCTCCAGAGGTTTACTCAAATATATTAGTCGAACTCTGCTGTTTTGGTAATATATTATGGCATCCCTCAGCTTTGTTTACGTTATGCTAACTCATCCCTCCGTTAGATTTTCTGTCAAAACATGGACTAAATGTAATTTTCTAATAGAAAATATTTCCTTTTGGTCCTTAAAGCTTTATATTTCTAAAATTCATACCATTCCTTACTTTTTAGCTCCTATATCACTTTTAAATTCTTTTTCACAAGTGAAAAACAAATTCACTTATTTAAAATATAAAATTTTTATAGAGAATAAATATATTTAAATTAAAAAGTGTACATACACACACACACACACACACAAAATGTAAATATATAAAGAAAATTGTAAAAGAACTACTTGTTTTAATAATATTCCAAATTATAAAAATTTTATTTTCAATGAAAACTATACCTCTTTTAGATAAAGATACTATGATAAAATTTATTGTATAATTTTTTAATTGAAATAAGTTTTATATTTTATATAACTTATTTAATCGGAACTTTAATGAATGTTAATTTTTTTCACTTAGATTCACCCTTTATTAAAATTTTGAATTTCTTAAATTATTTTAAAAATTTACTGAAAACTTATATTATAGAAACTTATTCACATTAGTTAAAAATTTTGATCATAAGTGAATCTAAATGAAAAGATTAATATTTATGAAAATTTTAAAAAATATAAAAATATGAAATTTAAATTGTATTTAAATTAAAAATAAAAATTACAAAATACATTTAAAAATCATAGTGTCTTTAATTATAGTGTTCCTTTTCATCATAATATTTTATTCTAAAAAATAAAATTTGTAAAAAACAAGACTGCTATAATCAAAGATATTGTGAAAAGTATTAATACTATTACAATTTTTTTTTATCTTAATGTTTGTTTGTTTATTTGTTTTTAAATTTAAAATTTTTTAAAATATACATTCATATTTTAAATTTAAAATATTAAAAATTAAAATAAGTGACTTATTTTTTTACTTGTGAAAATAATTAAAAAGTTAATATAGCATCTAAATTGCAAAAATGGTATGAATTTTAAAAATATAAAACTTCAAGGACCAAAAGGAAATATTTATATTAACAAATTACAGTTTAAGTCCATGAATTGACAGTAAAACTAATGGAGGGATACGTTAGTATAATGGAAACAAAACTAAGGGATGTGATAATGTATTACCAAAGCAGCAGGGATCGACTAATATATTTAAGCAAACCTCAAGGGGTTTTAGTAATTTACCCATTTGTTTATTGCATTAGATGCTGTCTTCACACTTACATACAGAAAAGAAGAAAATATATGTCGTACTCTATTTATTTTATTCTGTTTGATCTTGCAGGAAAGTAACTATGTTCCAATTACACGTGGTAACAGAGTGGTGCTTATGGTCAATGGGTAGGTTCAAGGATTTTTCTTTTTTTCTTTAGATTTGAATTTACCTTGGTTAGTCATAGGGATGAATTGATATTTAAAATCAAGCATCCTTGTTTTGTTGTGGTTGTTTACTCGGAGGATATTGAAAAATTTAGAACTTTGATTTTCCATTTAATTGCTGATATTTACCTGTTTTTAAGTAAATCATATTGATGATCTGATTGCTTGTTTTTGAGAAAATGCTTGATTACTGGCCCTTAACTGTAGACTTGGTGCCACTCCTATAATGGAGCTGATGATTGCAGCTGGGAAAGCAGTCCCTCAATTGCAGCTGGAGCATGGACTTGCTGTTGATAGAGTGTATACTGGGTCATTTATGACTTCCCTTGATATGGCAGGTCTGATTCTGGTGGAAAGAGCATTCTATCACTGAATGGTATAGTTGTTCACCTCCTTGTGGTGTTTCTTTCAGGATTTTCAATTTCCATAATGAAGGCAGATGAAACAATTTTGCAACGGTTGGATGCTGCAACTGAGGCTCCATTCTGGCCTTCTGGAGTTGATGGTCTGTTACAAAGTGCAGAACAATGTTTTCATGCATTATATTTCTTAAATCTTGTTTGCTGTGTCTCATGTTCTTTTCTATTATCATTCATCAATTGTTTTCTATTATCATTCCTTGATGCTTTAAGCATCATGGCGATCTATGTTTCTCCCTTAAAAATACAAAGTTTATTCGCTCTTTCATTAAAATACTCTTAGCATGTCATTGAAATACTTGACTCAGTCTCTAGAAGTTCTCATACAAATTGCCATTGATTTCTGGAGTCATCTTTATTTTCAGGCAGTCGTTTGCCTGCCAAGATACCTGTTCCACTGCCATTATCTCATTCAACAAAGAGTGATGAGGTAATCTCTTCTACATTATTGCTTATATTGACATGTGACCTTGTGGAAAGACATTCTTTCTCCAAGGGAATTTTACTTCTTCACAGCTTGGATTTTGTGTCTAATTGTTTTCTTTGTTGTCTGGAAAAATAATTTGTTGGGTTCCCATATTATTAGATGTAATTCTGGAATGGGAAATTTTAAAAATAAAATCAAAGCAATTCATTTGGATCTAAGCCCTAGTGGTACAAAAATGTATAGCCTCGCTATGTAGACTAGAGGGTCTTTATTTATTTACTTTATGTCCATGAATTGCTTGAGCCCAGAAGTTAAGCACTGTTGGTCTACCAGATTCAATAGGGAAAAAAAGAAGGAATTTGCTATATAATTTTTGACATATCTTTAGCTTTGAAGGTTCTCAGTTCTGCATGTTTGGACCATTTGGACCATTCATTTTTTTTTTTTTGGCAATTGTAGCATCGTGAAAGGGTCTAAGGTGCTTTTCCTTCTTACATCATGAATTTTGTGTAGAAATAAAATTTAATGGGATGGCTTCTGCCTTTTTTGTTTATTACTAGTGAAGAAAGATCTTTATCCAAATGCCTGAACTAGTGATCAACTATCTGTTTTTGGATAAATCAAGCTATTTATGCAAAAGCTTGTAATTTTCTTTTAGAGCCATCCTATTTATAGGCTAATATTGGACTTGGACTGAAGTGTTTTAACATTATATTTCTTGAATTCAAGTAGGAATAAAGCACATTTGAGATGTTGATTCATTCATATTTTTTTTTTTATTTTGAAAATGAAATATATATGGTTCAAAGGTTGGTTTTGATTGGAACCAGTTCAACTATATTCTTGTACAATTGGAATATGCAAGCATATTGTTTAATGCTATAACCATTCAGGGGTAAGTTGATGATGCGGGTGATTATGTGTTAACTTTTAGCTGATGGAATTTGAAAGAAGTTGAGATTAGTTAATTAATGAATGCTTCAATCTTTTGGTTGTCTGTCACTCTTATTCTTTTTCATTTTTATTTTATTTATTTATATCGATATGTAAATGCTTATAGGAAATTGTTAGGCACCAACACATTTTTTAGGGATATTTATTACTAATGTAAAAGGATATAATTTTATAAATGAGATTGAAGATTGGTTTTGCATTTGCCAAGGTTTGACATCCTGTGCATAGCACTTTGGTTCCTAAAGTTGGCTACTTGTGTAACATTTTGGTTCTTGACATACTGCACTTTTTCTTGCTGCACTTTAGTCGCGAACATTTATTTTTTAAAAATTTGATTGTACCATTGTTCTTGAATTTCAAGGTATAAAATACTTTAGCCCCTCAAAAGTCTTTAAATTTTTTTTCCTGATATTAGTGTGAGAATTAAGGTGCCTAATTTTGAATGGTATGGGTGAAAAGGTATTTTAGGCCAAACTTAGGAGCTTTTAGTAATTTTCTTTAAAATTAGTAAGGCAATGAGTGATGTGAATAGAGTGGCAATTTAGTTATTTGTAGTAATTCTTTGTCCAAACTGGTTGTCCATGTTTGCCTTTGATCAGTCCTTGGCTAGGCCACTGCAATTAACCGAACAAGGACACATTCTTGAGGTGGCTATTGAGGCAGCAGCAAATGCAATTATCAATATGAGGGACAGTTTAAATGAATGGGATAGCAAAGCAGGTGATGGTGACTGTGGATCTACGGTGAGTAATCATTAAACTCATTGTTAATCATAATTTTTACTTGGTGCATGATATATAGTTGATTCAACTTCTTTTATAGATGTATAGAGGAGCAACAGCAATTCTAGAAGACATGAAAAAGTAGTAAGTGCTCGCTATCCTGAAGTTCTTGGCTACAATATCATTGAAAATTACTTTTCTATGGTGTAGATTTATGGAAAATATAAGGCTGACTATATTTATTTATTTTTGGCAACTTCATATCTCTTTTTTTTTTTTTTTTTTTTTTTTTTAAATGTATGTGGTTTACAAAAAGAACTATTTTACTTGGCTAGTTTCCCCTGCATATAATGTCATTTTTTTCTTTTTTTGCCTTTCAAGCCAAAATGCATATGCCAACAATGTGTCTTTATATGATAAATATGTCAATAAAGTGTGTAATGAAAAATTGAATGAAACTTCCAAGTTCTACCATTTTTGTTTATAAAAGTTTGAATCTCTCTGTCTCTCTCAGACTAATCACTTTCTTCTATTCCTAGTTATCCTCTGAATGACGCTGCAGAAACAGTAAATGAAATTGGATCATCTATTAGAAGAGTTATGGGAGGGACAAGCGGGATCATGTATGATACTTTCTTTGTTATTATTTTTTATTGCTTAAATAATTTTGTAGTTAATAGTTCTCTACATTTACTCATTACACTTTGGGACAGATACAATATTTTTTGCAAGGCAGCTTATGCTCAGTTGAAAGCAAATACGAAGTCGGCTGTCACATCGAAACAATGTGAGATTATGTTCCCAAATGCATGATTTTCATAAGTGCATGCCATTGACCTTAACCACTCTCTTGCATTAGGGGCTGAAGCACTTGAAGCTTCCATTTCTGCAGTCAGTCAGTATGGTGGGGCTAGTGCTGGCTATCGCACAATGTTAGATGCACTTATTCCAGCCTCAGCAGCACTTCAGGAGGTCAGCAGAAATAATGGTTTAGTTGATCTTTAAAATTGGTGCCACTTTCTACTCTTATGGACTGGTACTAATTTATCTGCTTCCACAAGCAGAGGTTAACTGCTGGGGATGATCCTTTCACTGCTTTTTTATTCTCATCAGAAGCAGCATTGGCTGGGGCTGAATCAACCAAACTTATGCAAGCACAGGTGATGTTACTTTCTGTTTTCCCATCTGCTGCTCATTTTGGATGAAAAGAACATAATACAAGTTGCTGTTGACAAAAAATAGCTATATCAAAGCACCCTTTTTTGTTTTAATGGAACAAGTGAAGTAGGAAGTCATTTTCTCCAATTTTGCTAGTCTTTATGTGACAAAAAGGAACAACTACATTAAATTACTTTTTGCATTAAACTGATGCATGAGTTCTGAAGAAAGCTAAATTCGATTGCCTACCCTCCACCCTTCATAACTATTAACTGTAATCATCATCATTATTTTTCTGAAGAAAACATTGACGGTGGATGGAAAGTAACGTTGAAAATATACTTCTGCCAAAGTTTAATGTTTGATTTCCAAGACACTTTTTGCGGCTTTTATGGATTTTGTTAAAATACCTTGACATTTCCTTGTATTTTCTGCTAGGTTTTGTTAACTTTCTTATATCCCTGGTTTGCTTTAGTTTTGGCATATCCATCTTTCTTATTTTTGCCTGTTTGTAGACATCTGTGCTCTTCTCGCATGACAGAATTTTCTTGAGGGAATTTGCTTTACACTTGTTATTTTAGTCTTTCTTTTAGTTAATTTTATTTATATTGGTATTATCTTATAGTACGTGGGTTGCTTTGTGTGACATTCTCCTCTCAGGTCTGGCTTATCTTTGTCTCAGCCATAAACCAAATAATCAATTTAATTGGCTTTTTGTGCCTGGTGATTTAATTTAGCATTTTTTTTTCAGTTAATTTAGGATAATTAAAAAAATAAAAAATATAAATTATAATTCATGGATGACATCATATAAGTTTTGTAGATCATCTCAACTTTTTTGCTTATTTGAATTTTTAGTTTAATCATTTTATCAGGAATCATGATTAAGTTGACGTGTTAGTTTGAGTCTGATGACACTGATTAATTTGCAATTTGAGACCTGTTAAATACACTAAAATTTAACTTATTTACAAGTTCATACATCTATTCGTCATAATAAACAAGTTTGTCAGAATTGAGAAAATTGGATACCAACAATATAATTATCCCTTTTAGTATTGCGATCCATGCATTTGGGATTTTAAGAAACCATTTGTGCAGGCTGGCCGTTCTAGCTATATTTCGACAGAGGTCCTTGCAGATGTTCCAGATCCAGGAGCGATGGCTGCAGCTGCATGGTACAGAGCAGCAGCTTTGGCTATCAAGAAAAACTGAGTTCCTAGGCTGAAGAGTAAATTTTTTTGGCTGCTGGATGTAGCCAAGCTATTTTATTTTATTTTTTTTTGGGATGATTCGACTTAATTGTCCAATTTTGGCTTTTCGTGTATGCCAATTTTGTGTAAAGCTAAGAGGGTTAATTTTAGTTTGAATTTTCTATAGAAAAATGTAAATTTCAAAGATTAACAAAGCTTCACATATCAGAACTTTGAAAATCGTGTATGCACTGGACTTTTGGTTTTCAATCAAGAATAATCACGGTTGCCCATACTTGATAGATCTTTTATAAAGGTTAAAAAGTAGTAGAAATTATCTCTGGTCATTTCATCTAGGGGTGTAATCGAGTCAAGTCAAGTTGAACTTTGGCTAGTTTAGGCTTTGTTCGTTTATAAACGAACCGAGCTCGCTATCCTATATAATGTTTATGAGTTGTTCGCGAGCTTAAACTAGCCTAAAGAAATTTTAAAAAATACAAATTATAAATAAAAATTATACATTCAAAAATTAAAAATAAATTATTTATTAAATAAATTGTAATATATTTAATAAAAATTATGGTTTTATTCTAATAATATATTTTTTAAAATATTTTTTATAATACGAATTTATATATTATATATCTAAAATTAAATTATTAAACATTAAAATTACGAGCTGGCTCAACAGCTTCTATTCGAACTTGTTTGCGAGCTTCATGAGATGAGTTTTGTATAGTTTGAGCTTGACTCGTTTATTAAATGAGCTTCAATATACGGACTCGAACGAGCTTTTATCGAGCTGAACACTGAGCTGCTCGCGAGCGGCTCGTCTCGTTTACACCCCTAATTTCACCATATGATCCATATACATAATACATCACTATGAATGGTTTTTAACATATCTTTAAGGGTGTAATCGAACCGAGCCGAGCTTTAACTAGTTCGAACTTGGTTTGTTTATAATCGAGCCGAGCTCGAGTTGAGCTTGCTATGCAACTTAATGTTCATGATCTGTTTGTGAGCCTAACGAGTTTAAAGAAATTTTAAAAAATACAAATGATAAATTAAAATTATACATTAAAAATTGAAAATAGATTATTTACTAAATAAATTATAATATATTTTATAAAAATTATGATTTTATTCTAATAATATTTTTTTAAAATATTTTTTACAATAAAAATTTATATATTATATATCTAGAATCAAATTATTAAACATTAAAATTACGAACTGACTCACAAGCTTCCATTCGAACTTGTTCGCGAGCTTCAGGAGCCGATCTTTGTATAATTTGAGCTCGGCTCGTTTATTAAACGAGCTTCAATATACGAGTTCGAAGGAGATTTTATCGAGCCGAACACCGAGTAGCTCGGCTCGTTTCACCCCTACATATCCTTAGCCCTTTCCATTTGTCCAATAAATGGTGATATAGTTATCTTACCTTGAAGACAGGCCTCACAAGTCGGACTGGATGTGGATTGAAGATTGCTCAAGATTCCCATCATTTCCAACTTTGTGATCCTATCTTCCGCAATGTGACGTAATCTTAAGTGCCATAGATATTTGGCGTTAAAGGCATTTTTAATTAGCATTGCATTTACATTACGCACATTGGTTAGAGGCTCATTGTTATTGGACATATTATCAACATAATATAAGCCATCTATTAAATAACTCATGCCTATTGTTTCACTCCCAAAGTACATATTACATACATCACTACTAAAATGGAAATTATAACTGCTTCTAGTCAAACTTAAAATAGAGACAATATTTTTATAGGCATTTAGGTACATATAATACATCATTCAATAACAAAACATGATTATACAAATCATTAGAAGTGGATTCTATAGCCTTGGCTGCAACACTTGCTCAATTTCCAAGCCTTAAGGTCACTTTATTGGGCCTCAACCTTCTCTCATTTGATAGATCTTGCAAGGATGACCAAATGTGATAACTTGCATCGGTATTCAATACCTATGCATTAGATGAGCTCTTAGAATATTTAGAAGTAAATAAATTAGAGAAAGTCTCCCATCCTCTTTGTTTGCCTTTTCCTTTTGTCTTGAGAGACTTAATAAACCTAGAAAAAAATTCTCTTTCAGCGTCCTTCACCTTAGCAATGGAAACATTTTCCTTTTCCTTACTCTTCCTTCACTATGGCCTTGCCCTTATTCTTGGCTATGTCACCCATGGGTTTGACAACATGTTGACCTTAGCAATAATCTATCTTGATTTTATTTTAACAAACTTAATTTTGAGCATTTAATATGTTTGTTTAAGTCTGTATAAGATAGGACTCAATTGAAAGTCAAAATGGTGAAAAAATATCACTGTGACATTGGTCCCAAGTATGGTCACTACCGGGATTGATAAGTATGCTTTTGGGCTGATTTGACCTCTGAGATTCAAGGAGACTTTTGACATCCTTAGAGCTTTATAATGAGAAAGTGATCTTCCTGACATTTGAAGTAGACATCATAATCTTTCTGAATTGAGCTTACTTGTCCAAATTCAATTTCATTTGGGTTTGCAAATCCTTAGTCGAAGTCAGCATATGCAGCTTTCATCTTAGGTTGAGCAACTCTTAGTATTTCAGCAATATCTTGAGCCACAGATGTCCAATTGAGGTGATTAAAAATGATATGGAAATATAAGACAAATATCTATAACTTTTATGAAGAACGATTAGGCTGATTCTATCATCTTAAAGGGCTTCACGAGCGTCTCATGAGCCGGTCATGAGCTGTCCCCTATTGGTGCTCATTTTAAGCTGTTTCAGCTCTTTAGGTCTGAGCCGCTCACGGTCTGCCATCACGATCATGACCAGCTCGTGAGGAGCAGACCTGACAGCATTCAATGGATATTTTTGAACACAACGGCTATATTCTTGATGCTCATGAGCTAGAGCTTCCTCCTTATAACCGTGACCGTCATTTCAGCTGCAAAAAGTCAAAGATTATTCAAAAATCAATTATAGACGTTGGAGACATATTTGATACATCCAACAGCTATATTTTTGAGTGTTTATCTATATAAACACCTCCTAGAGCTCAATTGAAGTTAAGACACTTGATTATTCAAATTCTCTATCTTAACATTCATCAAAGCTCTCAAACTTTCAAATTATTCATTCTTAGTTTCATTAACTCTTGTGAGAGTTGGTTGTGTTTTAGAAATAGAATTTCTACTTCATCTAAGTCTTGGGATAGATTAGAAGGGAAGTGAGATTTATTTCTAAA
>CATIWK010428999.1:0-13126 GCA_949634005.1 Mallotus japonicus
TTAATCGGGTACAAAACATAGCTTAATTCGATACTCTAACCTAACTATGAATATTAGCTCAAGCTTAATTCTATCAACATATATGTAAATGCAATGTAAATGAATGCAAATGTACCTATAATTAGAGTATGGATGTGACAAATTTTTTCACTATAATATATATATATATATATACAAAAATTTATCTTAATAATTAATTTTTTCATTAAATCGAGAAACAAAAGATTATGATTAATTTTTAATATTTAATTTTTTTATTTTTTGTTTAATATTATAATGATTATAATAATAATAATATTATTATTATTATTATTATTATTATTATTATTAATTTTAATTTTTTAGGCCATCCGGGCCATCTCAATTTTTTTATGTCCACACAATAATAGTTAATTAAAATATAAATAAAAAAATGCAGAATATGTGAAAAAAATTTATTAAAAATAATTAATTAAAATATAAATAAGAATTATTATTAATAATTGTATTATTTATTATTAATTTTTAATGATAAATAATATTATTTATTTTTTAATTTTTAATTTTAATTTTTAATGAGAGAGTAAAAGGTCAAAATTGTGATTAATTTTTTATTTTTTATTTTTTATTTTAATATTATAATGATTATAACATTATTATTATTATTATTATTTTACTTTATATTATTATTATTATTATTTTACTTTATATTATTATTATTATTAAATGAGAGGATAAAAGGTGAAAAGAAAATATTGGTCTGCGTGTTGGGTCCCTTAGGAGAGAGAAATTTTGATCTGCGTGCTGGGTCTCATTACGCTAATTAAAGTAGTGTAATGTACTTTTTTCTCTCTCTCCTGGGTCCTATTACGCTATTTGAAGTAGCGTAATGTACTTGAATTTTTTTGTCTTCTTGTAAAAACGCTACTTGTAGTAGCATTTTGGGTTTTTTTAATAAAAAAATAAAAAATAAAAAGTACCACAAAACGAAAATAACTTTCAAAACTACCATAAATTGAGAAATAAATTTTTTTTTTTTACCATAATTTGATAAATTGCCCTAATATTTTTTATTTTTTTAGCCCCAAAAAATAGGATGAGTTACTCATGAAATATAAAAATATACATTCAATTGATCTATATATGTTTTGGTCCCTACAAGTAGTTCAAATATGAACATTCAAATGTAGAGAGTAGGATTAAACATTTAAAGTCTATCCATTGACAAAATCAAAATTAAACATATTTTAAAGAGAGTTAAACTACTAGATTACTCAATTCTTATTAAAAATATAATTAAATATAGTATATATAGTAATATTTTATTATATTTGAATTTAAATATTCCAACTGACAATAAAATTTTTTTAACAACTTAATGTGATTGTATACATAATTATTTAAAATGTGATGAGAATAATTTCATACCAATATTTAAATATCATTTGACTTTTGGAACACTAGTGTACAATTAACTTTTGTAATTTACCATACCAAAAGAAAAACCGCTTAATTAATTTCTTTAAGGGGGCGTTTGGTTCGTACTCCGGAATTGGAATCGGAATGATAATGAGAATGAGGAGGAACGAGAAAGGGAATGAAATTTTGAAGAAGGTGTTTGGTTTCACTAGGAAATGGTAATGGCAATGAGAATCAAATATCATTTAACAACTAAAATTTTTTGGGTAAAAAAATATTTTTGTAATTATATTTTATATATTAAAAATTAACATTATAATTTTTTTATATTAAAAAGTAATATTATAATGATGTATTATAAAATATTTTTAAAATATTTAATTTTAAAAATATTATTATAATTTTTTAAAAAATTATAAAAAATATTTACTTTTAATAAATATTTTTTATTCAAACATTTAATGCATACTTTTATTAATTTGTATGTTTTATTTATAAATTTTAAAAAAAATATTAATATTTAAAAGATTAACCAATTTATAATTGAATTGACTTGCTTCCCAAATGAATCAAAAGTCATTCTTTAAGAAGAAGAGGGGAATGATGATTCTCATTGATGAGGGAACCATATTCTCATTCTCATTTTAATTATAGCCAACCAAATATTAAGAATCAGAATCGTTCATTCCGATTCCGATTTCGATTTTGATTCTCACCCTTATTTTTTACTAAATAAACGCCCCTAAAACGAGTGATTAATCAAACCATAGTCATGATTCTCAAGTTTAATATAAACAAAACAACTAATCCTGAAGTCTTTCATCAAGTGTGAATGGTAACGTCCTCCAGCTTGTCTCTTGCTGCATGCAGCCTAAACGAGCCGTAGAGGTTTATCACCTGAGAGTTGAGACAAGAGGTTACGTCCTATGTGGTAGGTCCCACGTGCATAGCATGGCTCCACATACCTCTCAAACGTCTGTCAAGGTTCCGTTTTCAAAGGGATATGGACTCGACCCGGATAAGATTCGTAATTTTACGCAAGTGAAAGCGAAAAGAGTTCGTTCATTTTGCCGTTAATGGTGGTTTTTGGCAGTTGTATATCCCACCTGCTTGTTTCATCCAACGGTCCAAAATTATGCCATTTTCCACGTGACTGTCCACATCATTCAATATCTACGGCACGTAATATTTGCCGGAATTTCGGGTATTGTTTATTTAATATTTTTTGTTACTTGTAAATGTTATTATTATTATTTCACTTCGATGAGGCTTGTGCTTGTGATATCGTAGGCTATATGGAAGATTGATAAAAAGATTATGATAATCCATGATGTTACAAAATAAATATTTATAAACAATAGTCAAATAATCGTTTTTTTAAGAGTATTTTAAGTCATTAATTTAGTAAATTTATTTCCACTTTATTTAAATAAAAATTATGTCCCTTATTATTAGGGGTGTAAACGAGCTGATAAAAGTTCGGTATTCGGCTCGATAAAAACTCGTTCGAACTTGTATATTGAAATTCAACAAGGCAAACTCAAGGTATACAAAACTCGGCTTGTAAAACTCGCAAACAACCTCGAATAGAAGCTCATGAGCCAGCTCGTAATTTTAATGTTTAGTAATTTAATTTTAGATATATAATATATAAATTTGTATTGTAAAAAATATTTTAAAAAATATATTATTAGAATAAAATTATAATTTTTATTAAATATATTGTAATTTATTTAATAAATAATTTATTTTTAATTTTTTTAATGTATAATTTTAATTTATACTTTGTATTTTTTAAAATTTATTTAGGCTTATTTAAACTCACGAAAAGCTCGTAAACACCATGTAAGATAGCGAGTTCGGCTCATTTATAAACGAACCAAGCTTGACTCGGCTCCACTCAATTACACCCTTTATTATGAAATTTATTAATGTTGAAATTATTTGACGTTTTTATTAATAAAAAATAATAAATCAATTAAGATTGATTTGTCCCCACAAGCCTGGCCATCAGTGGGACACTTAGCGGGTCTCGGTTCGAGATCCACCCTCCCCCTCCCCTCTTCCTCCCCCTCTTTGGTAAAAAAAAAAAATTAAGATTGATTTGACTAGACATACAAACAAAACTTAGATCAAGCAAGATTTAATTCCACATGGTGATCACAATCAAAGGAAGAATTGAGGGAAAATTAATTAAGAATTGAGTCTATTTTTTCTTTTCAAAGTCTAAAAGAACCCACGTGGCTATCATTTTCATAGAAGAAATGCTAAGATGGATTTCCAAATAATAAAAAATGATAAAATATATAGTTTTTCAAGCTAGTAAGAAAATTCCCCTAACTGACAAGTTTATGTTAGGCGAAATGGAACTACACCTAAAATTAAATACAAGAGTAGAAAAAAAAAAAACTAAAAGAAACATGAATGAAATCATATCAGATTCTTCAATTTAATAATAGCATGTTGCATTTAAATTTTCAAAGTAAAACCAAATTTAAATAAGGTAAAAGTCAGAGCATTAACTTATTAATTAATGCATTGAAGGAAATTATACCATTAATTTGTGTTTTTTTTTTCAAATTTTCTCGTTGATTATAAAAGGTATAAACATTGCATAATTGTTAGTAATTATGCATCATCAAGCGAATTTTATTTATTGTTGCATTTACATTACTTTTTGGAGAATTATAAGGATTAATTAAATTGGATTACTCTCTTCCTATTGCACTTTTTCTTTTCCTTTTCTGTCAATAAGTTAGACTAATGTAAATTATTAATTTCTTCTGGTTAGACATTGATATTCTTGTTCATCATTATTGTCTGGGATTAGTATAACATGACAAGCAAATTGTATGAATGTTGAAATTAAAACCTCTAAAGAGTAAAATTTCAAATGCCGCAGACTATTAAGCCAAGAAAATTTGGTCCAATGAATATAATTTGTAAGTATTTTCATATCCAAAGTATAAAAAACATTATTTCCTCATTACATTTCAAAGAATATTGGGTACCATGTTCAGAACCCTTTGTTTTTAAGGTCCATCACTTCAGAAACACCCAGACAATGTATTATTTTGAGCTTATGAGGAAATATAGTGTAAGAAATGTGGCCCAAGTTTGGTCCAAACCCATTCCTTTCCTCCTCTCATTGGCGGCTGCACCCCTAATCTATTTATGTCCTGGTTTTTGAAGGTTCTGCAATGGCAAGAGCTGCTAGTTAGAGTTGAATCCATCTGGTCATTTATCAGTTTCGGCTGTTTCTCTGTTTTAATAATCTCATTATATTAAAACGTAGAATACTGCACACCAATAACCGTCGGATAAGCTAGTAGGATTATTTTTCACTTAAAATGACATTATATATGCCGTTGAGTTAAATTTAGAAAATTTCTGTTAATTTTTTTTGAAACAAAAAAATTTAGAATATTGCACGAGAAATGCCCAACATTTTGCTTTGGAATAGTATCATATCTGATTAATGATAAATATAGAAACTCGGATTCTTCAATGAGATTTGAATATAATTTATTTTTTTGGACAATTTTTTTATACAACTCAGGAATTCCTCCTCTCTAATGATGTGCCAACTTTTTAAGTTGTCACTGATTAATAAAATAAAATAATTTAATTTTTTTTAAATCTCTTATATAGATGAAAGAATAAAATAACCCTTATACATTAACCAAATGAAATTATAAATACACAATGACATTATGTAGGGAAATGGTATATGTCACGGCACGCAACGCTACAGTGCGTTGCGAACTGCGACATATTACCTTATACCCTTAGTTTTTTTTATTTGATTATTAAAAAAAATTTACAGGTTATCTTTAAATTCTTGTACGACGGGTTCACCCATGTGCAACTTAGGTTTTAGGTTAAAAAAAAAATTAAAATCAAATTTTTAAAAAAAATAAGGGGTAAGGAGGTAATGTATAAAGGTTATTTTATCTTTTTATTTATATAATAGATTTTAAAAAAGTTAAATTATTTTATTTTATTAATCAGTAATAGGTTAAAAAGTTGACACATCATTAGGGAGGAGGAATTCCTCCTCCAATGGGTTGTATAAAAAAATTGTCCTTCTTTTTTTTATATCCATGAATCAATGGATTAATATCAATTTGTTTGTGAACTAATTAAGCACGGCAAAGATCAGAAAGGAAGATTTGGGAAGGAGAAGATGGAATTGAAAATCATTATTTTAGAGATTATTAATGAATATACATGCAATAAGATGAGGTTGGCAAGGGACAGTCCTAGTTGTATATTACGAATAAAGTACTTGAAAGGTTTAAGTTTGAAGATGTTTTTGTCTTTTATAGGAAGTGATCGTAAACAATGATATGTAAAGACAATAGTTCAGAATAGTTTATAGCCAAAACTAATGGTACGTACTTGGAGCTTCTTTCTTCTTCTTCATACCTAAATTTTTGAGAAAAATACTATAAACACATGCTTTTTTTTGGTCATATATAAACACATGCTATAAACACATGCTACCCACTACTCACCTATTCTATTTAATTATCATATGTATATGACCATGCATGCAATTGTTTGTAAAAGTTATGATTTCTTTATGTAAAGATTATATTAAACAAGATGCATGATGGGCTCCTTCCTTCCCAAACAAAAATGTAGCTAGCTTAGCTCCATCACAAAGTCATATATATATACGACAAGACTATAAATTATTCAAGAAAGGTTCTTGCTGCAGGGATTAGGCATGACTGTTCGTTTTACTAATTAAGTTAATAAAAAGATTCAAGAGAGCTACAGCATGGAAATTGCAAAAATTTACAAGCTGTTTGCTGGATGATGAGAGTCAACTGATGTATATATAATTTTTTATTTGTCCAGACACGAAATTTTTCTTTTCTGTAGATTAATAAGAAAGAAATGTCTGTTTCGAAAAAGAAGCAAACAACAATTTTGGTGTCGACAAATTATGGACGACAAGGCCCTTGGATATATCAATAATTGAACGACAAAGAACAAGATACGACTTTGTCATTTCACAAGAAACGACAATTTCTTCACGGAAAACAACCAGCAGATTTCAATTCTTTTTTGTAAAAAAAACCCCAATAATTGGGACTTATAATTACAACATGGCTTCAACATCGTTTGGGCTTCTTTTGGTATACTGTATCAAAGGCCCGAGCTTTGTTCTTTAATTGAACGGCATTTTGGGAAACCTGTGCCGTTCTGCGAAGAACTAATCCAACGACAACAGGGAATTTTGCCGTTTAATGAGTGTAATCATTTGGATTCATGAAGCACCATTATATTTGTGCGATTATGTCATGCACTAGTAATGAATGGGACTGCAATCTTTATTAAAAAAAAAAAGAAAGACCTTAGTTACAAAAATCAATTTTAATTAGTTATTAATTAATTAATATTTAATGCAATAAAGAAAGGTTGGTGAAGGGACATTCTTAGTTGTATTATGAATTGAAAAAAAAAAAAGAAAAAAGAGGGTTGCTGAAGGAGTTACCAATTTAATGTCAATAAAGGAGTAGTCAATTGATAATTTTTCTTTAACGAAATTTTGAGGTGTAGAATTTAAATTATACCACTGTCAATTTAAAAGGGAAGCATCAATCCCGTTGCGCAGTCCATCGATGCTTATATCATATAACCTCCTTATTAATAAAAATAAAATAAACTCAGTTTAGAGGTTAAAAATCTTTTATTATTATTTTTTTTTATCAACAATAAAGTTCTAATTGTTTAATTTTTCACCACAAAAAAATTAGAAAGAATGGATGAATAAAAAGAACAGAGTTAAAATTTTACTTTTTATATTATGTTCACAACATTTGCTATTTGGTCTACTCACAAGAGACCGAAAATGTGAGATTATGCCTATAGAAAGTGGTCGTAAACAATCATAGCACTTGAACACATATATAATTAATAAGTTGAGCAATTGAGTACTATTGCATTATGTGCTTCTAAATAAAGATGATTATGTTAATTGCCCTCCAATTATAGGCTCCACTTCCATAATTTTCCTTTTCCTTTATCTTCTGGGTAATCCGTACATCAAAACATCAACTAAAGTTGGACAGAGCTTTTTCTTTTAGCTCAAGTAGAGCATCTTATGATTTAAAAAGTAGTTGGATTTAGCTAAAAAATAATGCACAAAGTGGTCCTTTACAAAAGCAAAAGAGATAAGCATACCATCAACCTTGGCCACTTTTGCAATTTGATTTAATTAAGACCTTCATCTCCAAGATTTCTCATCATCTGCTCTCTATACGGATATTATGAAATAGAGTTATGGATAAGCAAGTTCATTATTAGAAGGGTTAATCATGTTAATTACGGTAAATGAAGCACATCAAATGGTTCTTCTATAGATTTACACATAGGAAACATAATATATTCGTGGACCCAATTCTATGTATATATGTTTCATACATGATTTCCATCCAATGGACCAAATCTATCGAATCAAATTCGTCGGTAGGTGATGGAGCCACTTATTGTAATTAAATCAAGACAATAAGCTTGGTAGTAGGTTCTTGTCCTAACACAAATAAAAAGTGGAAAAGACCAAAAGCAAAAACATATTTAAAACACTAATTAAGCCCTTTGTTTAGATAAAAAAAATGTTAATTATGATTATTAAGTTTTCTAATTAACTAGCTAAAGAGAAGAATTTGCTTTGTTTAATCAACTAACTTGTCCCTAGTCACTTCAGTACCCTGTTTCTTTCCTCCTTCCTATGTCTTCTGTTGGTGCTACATTATTATTTAAATTAATGTAAACTCATAATGGTTTCATATTATATAATATGCTTATTTAACACAAAGTAAGAATTTAAAGGAGGTCAAAATTTTTTTTTTTTTCACTCTGTACATGCATGCTTTGGATCATTAGATGTAGCCCTTTCCACAATTGTTTATTTAAGCTACTTCTTTCTAAGCCTCCCAAATGCGCTCCTTCCTTTTTGCTTTTTGTATTTCAAATTATTGCTGCCTTTAAAAAATATATATTTTTTTCAATTTAATTAATATTCTTTGACTAAATAATTGTGTAGAAAAAGCCACAAGTTGGCTATCACATCATGAACAAACTCTATGACAGTGAAGCTTAATTAGTGTTAACTATCTTTAAAAAATAACCCATGGTGAGAGATTAATGAGAATTTTTCAAAAAGGACATCCACATCATGCTCATTTTCTAATTACTTGCATTTAAAAATAAATTTATTCTCAAAAATAAATAAATAAATTGAAGTTCTTAATTCTACCATCTGAAGAATTATGTCAATAAGCCATATGTTTTCCAACAATTTTCATAAAAATGCAAAACTATTAATTGAATGATGTATGTATGAATGATTGAAAATGAAGTAAATAAATCTAAGATAACTTTATAATTTATCCTCTGTAATATGGAAATGCTTTTATTTTCTATATTCATTTTGTTGTTAAAAGTTTCATTAATGTTTATTTATTATAAGAAAGAAAAATATTTTTTAAAAATTTTCTTTCTCCAACTTTTTAGTAAAATAAATTAATTTATAATAATGTAAAAATTACCAATTTAATGACAAATAAAATGCACACAAAGATATGCCGACAGACGCATAAGCAATCAATCCAACATGCCCTAGCTAATTTGTTTTTAGTCACAGCAAAAAACAGTTTGATTAGATCTTCAAATGTGACTCAATCTTATTTTGCTTCTTTACTTCCACAGATTTCATACGATTCAATAAGTGTGCATTGTGTGGTCATATCACTCCAACTCGAGCAATAAAAAAAAAAAAAAACCCACAAAAGAAGGAATGCCATGACTTGTTCTGTTGTTGAGAAGCCAAAATGCTTAAATTTGAGCAAATGAACTACTTGTATTGTTTTTTTCAGCATTTTTCCTTGTGTTGAAGACACCACACAACATATACTTGCATATCACTTTTCATATGGCTTTACTACAATTTTTTTATAATTTCAAAATTTACGGAAATTTTAACTAATTTTTTGCTCTGAATCACCGGTATTCATAGTCTTTAAATTTGATTAATTCAATTCGACTCAGAAGGTCTCTCAATAACTAATTCAATATAATTTGATTTAATTTGAACACAATTATAAGAATAGTAAAAATTTTGTAACACCTACTTTAACAAGGTACATATATTATAGTTTGTACTGGAGACTATCATTTAAACTTCTAACTAATGCGAAGTTCTCGATAGAATCAAAAAAAAAAACACTCCATAAACCATAACATGTTTTTATACATTTCCAACTGTACACATCGATCATACACCTGATCCTATATTAATGGCGAGCAAAAAATTAGAGTCTGTTCTTGAGATTTTAATTTACAACATAATTCGAGCAGTTTGATTAATATATCTCTTGTCTTCGATTTGTCTTGATTTGATTTCTTCAGCACATCTCAAAGTCTTCTCTATATGATATCCTCCGCCAATGCTCACTTCCCTTTCTAAATGGCTACAATAGCTCTCAAATACACTCACATTTACATGCATTTTAAACCCCATCAAGAACAGAAATTCAAGCTCCAAATTGTTTAATTCATTCGTGGTTAATCCTCCAACTCTTGCAAAATAAGAATTTCTGTAGTTCCTGTTCAAGCAAATCAACAAAACCTAGATTAGAACATGAATCAAAAACAAGCTCAGTGGAAGAAAAAGTACAAACAGAAAAAAATATTGTTGAAATTAAGGAATTGAACTTACATGTCTTCCACATATTTGGAAGCAACCATGATTGTTGTCATAAGAAGCCTGTGTACATTTCTTGCATTGATCTTAAACCCAGGATTTGCTTGGCAAAATCGATCAATGTAAACATAAGCGACCACATAAACAGAAGGGCCAGTTCTAGTGTATCGAAAAATTCTCTCAAGATAGGATTGAATCGTCATGTCTGGAGTCTCGTGGCAATCAAAGACTCGAGTTTTAAGGTCTTTTGATATTGCCCAAGGACAGTTCTTGGCGATTCTTTCATTCCTAGCCATGGTTCTTTCAATGAGAGAAGCAAGAACAGAGATGACCAGTGGGGTGCTGGAGTCACTTTGGTAGGGGTAAGAGTACAGATCTGATCGGAGCTTTCTTGGAGAAATTGCAAGAGAAGATGTAGCCATTTCGCGAACCTAGTTAGCTGGTGTAGAGATGAAGTTTTTGTAGTGGAAAATGAAGTTCTTGAAAGGGATTTTATACCAAGAAAGATAGGTTCCTAGTTTTGTTGATACAGTAGCCTAAGAAAGAAAGGAAAAGCAAGAAAAAGTTGTGGGGTAATTTGCAAGAAAAATAGTGAGGATTTAGGAGGATTTTATAGTTGTAGGTGGAATTTAGCAGGTACCCTACACTAAGGCCAAAATTAAGTTTTGTTTTTGGATGGTTTAGCTGTGATAAGTGAATAAAGAAACCAAGAAATGGCTTGGGGCAATTGGAATGGAAGGTGGTTGGAAGCAAAGATAATATTAAACTAAAAAAGATTTGAGTGCCTCCTCCATGAACCATGTAAAGCCAAAGTAGAGACAAAACAGCGAAGCTTTCGCCTACTAAATATTAATTAATATACCATTGTCTATTGTCTAAGACTTGTTACTATTTACTAAGAATGAGGTCGCCGACAGGAAGATATATAGGAATGGGGCTCCTGGGGAGGTATGGAAGAAGAAGAGAGGAGAATTCGTATATAGCTGAGCTGGTTACAAGACAGCAATTAATTAATTAATTTGATAGGAAAAGAAAGAAGATGAAGACTTGTGTATTGAGATTTGTGCTCTGCAAGTCCAAAGTGGGTCTATCTTCTTGCTAATCACACGTGCAAAATATCTTCTTGACCTTTCCAAATCGTCAATTCTTCTCACTTCTCTGGCTTTGCAACTTGCAACTTCAGGCACCTGCCGTATCTTTCATTTTTGTCCATTCAAGAACCGCATGTACCCTACCATTGCATTTTCTTTTTGGGCATTATACGCTACTTTCTTATTCGATAAAACACATCTGGGTAGTTATTTATTTATTTATATATATATTTATCCATATAAAGGTTCGAATTCGATTTTTTTTTTAGTATATATAATGTGATAGGATCAAGACTAAGCATGATTTTCCAATTACAACTAATAATTGACCTTAATGCAATATGCAAGAAATTTTTGTTTATATTAAACATCTAATAGTAAGATTTATAATAAATAAATATATACTAGTGGAACTAATCAGGTTGGTATAAGTGGTTCGGCGCTCTCACCCTTTAAGGGAGGTTAGGGTTCGAACTCCGCTTATATATGGAAATGTCTTGATTGGGAGCACTTTACCCCTTCATGGGCAGACCCGGCTCAAATGAAAATTTACTCTGGATATAGTACGGGCTTAAAGGTACCTTTTATAGTTGGGACCCGTCCAGGACACCTCGTGAGCATTAAAAAAAATATATATACTAGGGGAATGCCATTTTGAAATGATAGTCTTTCACGTTAAGGAGTTGTTTGTAGGAAACATGAATTGAGTTTCGGTTTTGGAGTGAGTTAGTTCATCTTAACTACAAAGAGAAAGCACGTAATTTTTTTTTCAGCAACTAATCTAAATGGCTAAGTCTCATAGCTAGAAGTGGATTAGTAAGAGAAGATTGAATGATAAAATTATACTCTAAACCAAATGTTTTATTTCAGGGAAGAATGATTTACCATTTATTTGAGGTGGACCAGTCAAAGAGCAAAATGAGACAAAGAAAGCAACATCCATTGACTAATAAAGGTCCACCGTAAAATCTTTAACGTAAGCCCACTACGGCGTCGGTGGCCTGCAATAAATATTAGATTCAACCAAAATAACAAACTGTTGGATATCAGAGGCTCAATATCTAAATCGGGCCGGTTTGTGCTGGTTGCTTTACATTGCAATTTGATTCTTTGAGGTGAGGTGACCCAATTTGCAATCTTGAAGAAGGCAGAATTTTTCATCGCCAACTAATCAGATATTTTGATGTTTAGATTTCAGACAGTTTAACAATGTATCCCTACTACACCTAATACAAAAATAATGTAACTATTAAATATTACTACGGTTTTGGTTTTGTCCCTTTTTTCTTGAATTAAGAAAAAAAAAATATTTTTAAAATGTAGTGAGATGTTAAATATTTTTTATACTGAAAATTACTTTGTTTTTTTTATTACTTTTATTTTGTTTTGTCTTTATTACCATTGGATGAAAATGTATTTTATTACCCAATCGTGATCATTAAAAAAGTATAGTTTACTTTAAAAAAATAGAGTAATGATAAAATGCAGATTTTTTATACTAATAGTAATACTCGAAAATGGAAAAAAATAAAAATAAAAACAAAAACATTTGAATCATGAAGATTTGTTCGAATCAGACCTAGACCAAGTTGAAGGCATAGCTCATACTAGGGGTGTAACCGAGCCAAGCCGCTTGCGAGCGGCTCGGTTTTCGGCTCGATAAAAACTCGCTCGAGTTCGTTCATTAAGTTAAACGAGCCGAGTCCGAACATACTTTTAAAGCTCGAAAGCTAAACGAGTCGAGCCCGAGCATCTTGATACTCGGCTCGAGCAGGCTCGCGAACAGACTCGTTTACTATTCATAAATTTAAATATTAGTATTAAGAGGTGGTATTAAATAGGTATAATTTAAGAAAAATTTTTTAAGTTATTTTGGTTTTTAATATGAGAATGTTTTATTGTCTAAGGTGGTTATTAATAT
>CATIWK010429000.1:0-10213 GCA_949634005.1 Mallotus japonicus
CGCTATTAAGGTAAATGTTAGGGGCAAAGATGCAACTCTACCCTAAAATTTATTTTTTGTTTAAAAAAATCAGAACTTATTTAACAATGAATTTTCCTACCTTAAAACCGCTATATTTGAAGTCCATAATTTGTTAGTGAAAAAATAAAAATATTTACTTATCTATATAAAAATTAAAATAAAAATAACTGTTTTTTTTTTCTTACTGATATATGTCATGCAATTTTTTTTCTTATAATGAATTTTTAATAATTATATATGTAAAGAGTATTTAAGCAATGTAAGTAATGTATAATTAGAAATTTAACATTTTTTTTAAGTTCGTGTAGATGCTTCAATAAAAAAAAAATATATTTTTTAAATTCATAAAAAAATTAATAGATAATCAAAAGTTTAATTTAGAAATTTTTAATATTATAAAGAAGTTTTTAACATTGAGAGATTCTATAATCACTCTATTTTTAAAATACTTTGATTTTACTTTATTTTCTTTTTTTTTTCAATAATTTTACTTTAGTTTTATTATAATATGATGAGATTATTATTTTTATTTAATGGCCATTATTGAGAAGGTGAGCTTTACTTTATTGAAAACAAAATAACTATAAAATGCACCCTTAACATTTGTTCTTCAACTTTTAGCTAAAAAACATTATTATTATTATGTGTATATTGAGAAAAAATAACTATTCAAGCTTCGACGAGGATAGTTTCAATGAATTGTACCTCATTAATGGCCACAATTCAAAACGTCAAACATTAACGTCGTTTCGAATCACAGCGACCAAACACCCGCACAGCAATGACGCCATCAAGATCTTAATTCGTAGCAATAAGTCGGGAAATTGAACGGCGTGTAACAGTCGGTATATTTTATTTTCCAAAACCTGCATGTATGCTAACACTCTCTTTTTCTGTTCCTACCAACCGTATTTTCTCTTCCTCATCCCGCATTTTCTCTTCGTCTCCTCTCGAATTTTCCGAGAAAATCGAGAAGGAAAATTTTAATTCACAAAACTGAAAGAACCAATCCTCTACATGACTTCAGGTAAGTCTATAACTCTGCTATTTGTTTAATCTTCACAACTCGAATTTCGTAGCTTTAATTTTTACATAATTCAATCATTTGTTGAACGAAAGTTGCTTTCTTTCATTTTTGTATTTGATGAACACGGTGCTGAGATCGATTGGTCAGTTCATACATATATACAATCGAATTAACGGAATTGTTATGAATTTTTGATGCATTTTCTAGCAATCCAAACAGAGCATTGAA
This sequence comes from Mallotus japonicus, assembly GCA_949634005.1. Taxonomy (NCBI): domain Eukaryota; kingdom Viridiplantae; phylum Streptophyta; class Magnoliopsida; order Malpighiales; family Euphorbiaceae; genus Mallotus; species Mallotus japonicus. The sequence goes on from CATIWK010429000.1 coordinate 1,277, forward strand.
TTTGTTGTTACTGCTTTTGTAGATTTTGCTTTGCAAGTTCCTGCTGAGCTTGAAACAGCTTTGCAATTAAAGACTGTACGCTACTTAGTTACAAAAAGACCATGGCTTGGTAATAAAAAATGCTAAATATTATTGATACTCTTGTTGATCAGTTAGTGTTTTTTTAAAAATTTTTTTTTTGATGATATCTGGTTTGTGCTTCAGATCTTTATGGAATTAATGTTAGACCTGTAGCACCATATGGAAGTTTAAGTAAAAGACAGTTAAATGATCCTGCATTGATACACCGTTCCTTGCCTGATGAGCTACTATTGGAGGTTAGTATTTTTTATGCCAATGAAATTGTATTGGGGGCTTGGTTTGAGCATCCCCGCTTCCCTCCTCCATGTAAACGAAAGAAAAAATCTGTGCTTGATTTGGCTCACTCTGAATATTAAGTTCGCATTCAGGTCTATGCTGATTGTAATAGTTTCAGATATTTGCAATGTAGTATTACAGCTGAGAGTCATAATGTATACCGCTTTGCAGGTCTTTTTACGAATGAATCCATATGATTTAGGAAGAGCTGCATGTGTTTGTCGAAAATGGAGATATACTCTTCGTAACCCTGAATTCTGGCGTAGTGCTTGCTTAAAGGCTTGGCAGGTAAATTTCAATCTTCTGAGCTCTTTTCTTTCATTTCATTACATCCAAGCTTGAACAAGTCTTCTTCTTTTTCATGCAGCTATCTGGAGTAGTGGAAAACTATAAGATTTTACAATCAAAATATGAGAGCTCATGGAGAAAAATGTGGCTTTTAAGACCAAGGGTCCGTACTGATGGTATGTTCTAACTTTATCTTAAAATATATATATATATATAGATCTTGTAATTTTAAATATGAATTAAGAACTTTGCTATTTTATCTTTATCGTGCTGCATTTTTTGAAGGGTGCATAGGCTTTTGGAATATGCTTGATTTTTTCAAAAATTTGAAGGAGGGAAGAGGCCTGAATGAAAGAGAGGGCATTTTTCTTTGTTTGATTGGAAGTATTATGATAATCATACATGTTAGATGGGCACATGCAACACAATTTATCCCAACTTGGATAGATTGAAAGATAGGGAATGCCATTACACTTTATTTATTCTGAATTCCATTTTTTAGTCTTTCTTGATTGTATCAAGGATTACATGGTAGGGCCATATTCAGTAAAATTTCCCTCTTTCTTCATCTCTTATCTTTCTCAATCAATTAAGCAAAAGGAAACTTGGGAACATGTGTTTGCTTTGCTATCTAGCTTCTGTCCTTCAGCCTTTCAGTCCTCATTTTCTTTCTTGCCTACTGTATAAAGTGCCGATTCACCACCTCCCTCCTGTCTAATTTAATTTTTGGTGATCTTTACACTTTATTTGTTAGCCTTCATAAAAGGAAAACTGATCCTTCACCAATCCTTTATATTGAAATGGGTGAAGAGTCAATGTGGATTCTTTTCTAGTGGCACGTTTCAGTGAATTTTGTTTGCCTTTTTGCTGGTGAAGTATTGGATTTAATTCTTTATTTATCTTTTAACTTCCATCATTATGTCTTTTCATTTTAGAATCTGCAGAAGGTAACCTTGGAACTTATTCTGTTCTTGAATCAGGTCTGTACGTGAGTAGGAATACCTATATCCGAACTGGAGTGAGAGAGTGGACTGTCACCAATCCAGTTCATTTGGTATGCTTGTGTCTTGTTTAATAGTACAGCTCTTACTAATTTGTGATATAATGCTTTGAAGAAGTCTGCCACTTGACTGGGTTAAGCACCTAAAATTAACTCAAAATTGGCTTTACCACTCTGATTATGTTTAATTACTGAACTTGTTTCTACCATTTGGTTAAATATAGAGCCATCTTAATCTATCAGGACTTTCCTTGCAGCCATGGATATTTTTTCAGGCCTTCATTGGGCCTAAGTGTCAAGGATAATAAAAGAAAATTAAAATACGCACTGCTGTATAACATAGTCTCATTCTGCTAGTAAATTGTTGTGTGCTGTATGAACATCCTTGACTTAATAAACACATTGCATGGTCCTTCTATACGTATGTAATGTATAGGAGATGTTGATACACTATTGTGAACCTAATGACAATTGAACTGTTCTTAGGTAGTGATGTGTGGCATTAGAATGATATATAAAGAATTCTGCCATTCACTTTAAAAGGAGGTTGACTGCCTGAGAAACTGTGAATGTTTAAATAAACTTTTCATTCATGCATCTCAGTTGTGTGTATAATTGCATGGAAAGATTGTAGTGGTGGTTCTAAGACTGGAAAAAGAAAAAAAAAAAGATTTTACTCACATGGCTGAATTTTTGTTTTATCACTGTTATCCTGATTTTCTTCTCCTCCTGCAGGTTTGCTATTATCGTTACATGAGATTCTTTCCTTCTGGCAGGTTTCTCTATAAAGTAACTGCGCAAAACCTAATTGTAGCAATTTATAATTAGTATAGAGAATTCAAAATTCACCTTTATTTGTCCCTTCATGACCACTGATTATCCGTTATGTTGTGATGCATAGACCTCTTCTCATACAGTGAAGGAAGTTGTAAAATGCATGATTCACCGTGCATCTAAAGCAGATGATGTTTCTAGCGGCCGCTACACATTGACTGATGACAGAGTAATGTTCTTTACCAGATTGCTGTTGGGTTCTGTGTTCTGCAAATTTTGAATATCCTTTCTGCGTATAGTTTTATTTAGCTGTATGAACTAATTAGATGGCAAATATACAATTTATTTTTCTTATGTTATTTCCTTCTTTCTTTGTGAATGTGCATTTTAAAGGTCTTTATTCCCTTTCTTTTGTTGCAGATTGATGCTGCTTTCATCTACCCCGGTGGCTTGCATCCTACTCTGTGGAAAGTCTGTTTAAGGTGCGTTGGAGATGCTGCACTGAACTATCATTGTCTATAATTTTGTTGTTCTGGTTTTAATGAATGAATAATACATGTGTGCTTGCATTTGCTTGTACATCATTAAGTGAAACTGCACTTGCTTGCATTGCATGCTCCAATTAAGTCCACGAGAAAATAAAATTTAACTTGTTTGTTGGTGAATTAAAGTTACTAGAACATGGTGTCAGACAAAAGTAGATATCATCTATTTTCTGATCTTGTTGGTATGTCTATGTGATATATATCATGGTGCGACCATAAGATCATTATTTCTAGGCACAAGTATTAAGTCTCATGTCTTTTCACAATAAGGTCCTCCTTTTAAATCTTCCTTACTAGTGTAGTGCTCCTTAGTACTCTGGTTGCATCACTATATTCAGTTTAACTTCCATCAAAATACTTTGAGATATTTTTCTGGTTATTTTGACTGATTTAATATCATGCGAGTGTTTTACTTTCTCAGTCACTTCCAAACTCACAATTATTATAAGTAGTCAACTTGGATGCCCTTTTCTGTTATGTTCTTCCTTCAATTATATGAGGGATTCAGATGATGACTGTTTGTGTGTTTGAGCTTTCATGTACTTTTTATCAAGGGCTATTTTGTCCAATGTTTCCATGCTATGGCTTGTCTATTTGGTTACCAGAAAACGTTTGGCCAGAGGAAAGAGTATAAATTTGAACGTTAGAAGCTCTTTTTCTTGAATTCAGTTTTAAATATATATTTTCAAACATCACTGGCTGATAGTAATTTGGTAATGCTGTAATTAGTTAAATGATAAAGATTGTAGTTTGGTTTAGTTGACATCTTAATTGAACATTACCTTGCACGCCTATCTTGTTGAACTGAATTCTGCAGTTCATGTGCTCTACCCTATTGATGATTAGATTGTGGTCTAGTTGTATGTATGTTGGTTGTTTCTGGTGGGGAAGGCATATATATATATATTGAACTACTCTTGACTCCCTGAAAATGAACTGGTATAGAGTTAAAGATTTGGCAAAGGTGGCAATGAGTATAAACTCCCGTAATCAGGGGGCTTCTTTTCCCTCTCCCTTTTGCGGTTTTGCCTGCCATATACATGTCCTTCATCCTGTTGATACTCATTTGGCTCATCTACTCTAGGTTAAGAGGAACAACTGCAGGGGCTAATAATCGACTGGATATACTCTCACTTGTTACGAGTAAAGTGGACAGTAACGGTGCCAGTGGGCCTGAACAGAATATTGTTGGAATGGTGGAGAACTGGCAGGAGGATGAGATTTCACGGACGACCCATAAGAGGGGTCTCGCACCTTTTGCATTTGTTCCATTTGAAGAGGTTTGTATTTTAAGTTTCTCCCTTGTTGAATTTTTCCTTAAGCATTGGAGGGTCGCACTGAATTTCTATTCTGCATCTTCTGTTGGATTGCCATATCTGCAATATTTCAGAACATACATACATGGCAAGACCTGTGTATTTTTTTTTCCCCTATGATGTATAGTTTTGCTTAACATACTTCCTTACAAACAGAAACACGCATCTACACTTGCATGCATAAAATGTTGAACTTTACTTTTCACGCAACTCAAGTATTACAATACCTGTATATTTTTACTAAATTGTGAAAATCACTGGCGTTGTGCGTTGATTAGGTGGAAACATCAGTTCTGAACTTGCCCGTGGAAAAGATGGATTATTATGTTCCTGGGTAGAACCTGTACCATGAGTTCTTTGTACATATGTAATTATTTGTACCTTAATACATATATGATGCGTGCTGCATTGCGATTGTTTTCAGCTTTCCCGGCGTCTTCACAGCTCTGTATCTGATAACAATAATGTTGTATCCTGTGAAATTCGTCCCAGACAGAGACTCACCGGTGGTGACTGCTTGAACAAACATATTTTTATGTTCTCGCGGGATTGTCTAAAAATGTTGTACTCCTACATACGTTTTTTTTTTTTTAAAAAAAAAAAAAAAAAAAACACTTAAGAAATCATCTTTTGGTGGTTCTGTTTCTTTCTACCTTGCACCATTATTAAGCACTAGTATTATTAAGCTTTATTATATGCTTTAAACGAAAACAAAAAGAGGAATTCCATGGATTGGAGGATTAAAGAACTCTTTCTTTTTTATGGAGGATTTTAAAATTGCTAAAAAATCATTCATTCCTTACAGGGTCCCATATTCGTGCCCAAAAAAGGCTTATTGGTGCTATTGAACTTAAAACAGATATCAAATTATATTATTGATGTTGCTGCATTTTTCAGAATCTATAATTGTTAGCATTTATTATAGCATTTCCAGAACTATCAAAATAAGAACTGCAGATTGCTGCAAAAAGAAAGTGAAAAGTGCCGCAAGCGAAAGAGAATGTTAAATTAATACAGGGAATAAGCACAAGCCACTTCTATTATAAAAGAAGCTGAAGTTGGATCAATCTTGTTCTTTTTTGGTAGTGAAAACACCTCAAGTAGCTGAAGTTGGTCATATGTTTGATTTGATATCTTCTGAATACACAACAGAATTCCAGGATTGATTCCGTGGAAGAAATGTGTCCTGCCAGTGGAAGGAGAAAAAAAAAATACTGATGCATTAGCTTGAATTGGATAAAATTAAACTTATTTTGGCTCATACAATACAAGAAAATGTAGGATCAAGAACTAATATTCATCAACTGTTAATGGTAATTTATCCATTAAACGGTTGTTAAGAATTATTTATCAGAACAAGTTTATAACAAAAACATACAAAACCTAGTGATTTCACATCATAATTAAACAATCATAGAAAAGAAAAAGGCATCAGAAGTTAACAAGAAGAACCCAACAGACAAAACCAACAAAGAAAGTACCAAAAAAAGGAAGTGAGGACTTACAGAAACGTAGGAGCAAGTGGGCATGACAGACATGGAGTGGGATTTAGCATGATTGAAAGCTGCAACGCAGAGATGAGAAGCCAAACCCATTCCCCTTTTCGAGCGAGGGACATAGGTGTGTTGTATATCCATCACTTTACCGTCGTTTCTAACCACGTATTCAAGGTATGCCTCCTTGTCCTCTGTTTCAAACCTGCTTCTGTTGCCGTTCCACACAATCTTTGGTGCCTCACCTGCTGTTTGTTGGGGTGGTGGTGGTGCTGCTGCTGCCATCTTTCTTTCTGGTCGGTACCTCAGTTCTTGTGTGCTGGCGCATGTAAAATAGATACATATGGCGATATGGGTGGACTTTTGATGGTCTAGAGCGTAGACTAGCCTCGTTTGCATGTGGGTGCCGCTAGAGAGGGAATGATTCGGTCCATCAAGTTGGATCAATTTGAAGTTAATTAAGCTAGTTGGGTTAAGTATGACTAAACAGCAATTTGCAAAATAGTGCGAGCAAAACCTAACTGAAATCAAAAACCAAATTGAATTCGGTTGGATTCAGTTATATATATATATTGAAATTTAGTTAAAATCAAATTAAAAATAGAATGAGAATACACATCATGGGTCGCTGATAAAAACAAAAAACTTAGAAATTACACTTTTAGCTTGCCATGTTTATAGGGAAATAGTATATTTAAGAGACAATAATATTATTTATTGTAGATCGCAACGGCCATCGTTGTTTACGACAAATAACATTACCCTATCTACAGCAAAGTGGTAAACGCATTAAAAGTAAGTAGTTATATGGTTTGATAAGTCAAACCTTGAATGCGTAGCTTGTTTGATGTCTGCATTACCATTGAACCTATTTTTTTAAAAATTTGTTCATTATTAATTTAGTTAACTGAAAATCGAAAATTAACTGCAATTTTGATTTTAATTTTTAGAGAATGTTCGATTTAGTTTAGTTTAAACCAAATGCTCGCCCCTATTTGCAATTCTTGTTATCTAAGTTAAAGATTATTAGACTATAAAGTGATTTCATCCTTAATTCACAAAATTATTTCATCCAGAAAATCCAGTATTTATGTGCACAACAGAACGATTGTACAAAGCCACAATACTCATTATCTCTATAACTGTATTATTGTCATCCGTTAAGTATATATACCACCATAAATCAACCTCATTATGCCTGGTAGATGCTACTGGTGATGAAATGAATGGATACTGTTAATGATGAAATAGTAAACAATTGGATTTTATCTTTTCTTGACATTGAAGTTATTTATATGAAGGCCCTAAAACACTTGAACGAGCTACTTCAAGCTGAGACTTAAAAATCAGGCACCCAACTGTGCCTCCAGATTTCTGTATTCATCATCGAGTGCTGCAGAATCAAACCCTCGATGAAGAATTTTTACCTGCACCGTCATTTCACGGGATGATTCTTAGGTTTAAAAGGTGTAGATTCACAAAGACATTCAATAAGAAAATCGATATATAGTAGCTTGCTTATGAAGTGAAGAGCATCAAAATTGAAACAACATCAATCACAAGGAATCGTACTAAACAAAATTAATTATCAGTATAGCGAACACTGAGTTTCCTTCATATACAACAGTTGAGCTCTTAAACCAAATGGAATCAAACAATGTAAACAGAGCAATTTTTAACATAATGAATACAGACCGTAGTACGTAAGACATCCGCCCCTTTTAGTCTGCACGAGACTGACCAGCTCGGGATGAGAGAATAATTCCCACAATAAGACCATACAGAGCAAGTGCTTCAGCAAAGATGAGGATAAGAATCATCCCCACAAACAGTTTTGGCTGCTGTGCATTGGCCCTGAATAATGTGAAACACAATGAGGAAATTAATCATCACATCTAATATATCAACACAATAGCAAGAAAACACTGAACTTAAGGGGGCTGCAATTCAGAAAACAAGTAGAACCACAAAATCTCAATCAAAATACTACATACAGAATACAATTTCCCACAATCAGCACGCAATAGCATGAAAAATAGGATATCATTTCTTAACTAATACATGTGGAAAAAAGGCTTAAAAGAGAAAAGGATAGACTTATGCAAAGTCTAAACACAACTTGGTGAGACAATATAAATATATATGAGTGTGTTTGTGTGTGTGAATTCCCTAGAGAAAAAAAAATTCAAATGCAAAACTATGTTCACAATCTGGTGCTTACAGCAAATCAACATGAGCACAAATACACTACAAGCCAGAGAAGGAATCTCTTCAAATGCAATAGAAACCTAATAATCACTGCAGATCAACACTAATAAAAACTCCACAAAGAAACCAAGCAATTAGGGAAATCTGCATCTAGCCTCAACTGCATTAGTTTATCACACTTTCTAGGGAATCAATTTACAAAGATTACTCCTTTGATGATTTAAATAAACAGCTATTCTTATAGTCATGAATCACTAATCTACATTTCATTAAATTAAACAACATAAACAGCCAAAAAAAAAAGTCAGAGTTAAGAGATTATTACCTAACACCAGCATCACCAACAATCCCAATAGCCATGCCAGCAGATAAACCAGCAAGACCACAAGCAAGACCAGAAGACAAATGAGCATATCCATCAAAAAGATAATACGATTTAGCCTTAGGATTAATCCCAGTACTAATAATAACAGCTATAATTAACCCATAAATTCCCAAAACACCAGCCATAACAACTGGCACTATTGACTTCATTACAAGCTCAGGTCTCATCACTCCCATTGATGCCACTCCTACTCCACTCTTTGCCGTTCCATATGCTGCCCCCATACCTGTAGAGTTAAAAAGAAAAATTATAAGTTTCTTTCATATTCTGTAATACCCACTTATCAAAATAAAAAACCCATGAATTTTCTTTCATTTTCATCAAAGAAAATTGAATAGAAAAGGAGAATTGATAAGTTATCGTTATTTTACAAGAGAATACGAGGGCAGCTGCGGCTCCGAGGAAGCCGAAAAAAGGAGCAGTTTCATCGCCGCTGAAACCTGATGACATTTTTGGGTGTTTGGCAATGGAGAATAGCTTAATTCTTGTTTTGAATTAGAGGTCTCTGCGACTGTGATTGGATTTCTGTCTCTGGTTATGAAGAAAAATCTCGGATCAGGGAATGGAACGG
>CATIWK010429068.1:0-11577 GCA_949634005.1 Mallotus japonicus
TTTCCTTTCGATCTTTATGTCAGCATATTAAAGAAGCAGAAGTTTTCAAGGTTGGTATAATGAGAAACTCGCAATCTGATTTACTGATTCTGTGTCGTCTGAATATTATGGGTTCTTCGAAGACTATTACTATCCCTCGCCTAGTTTTCTGGTCTCCTCCTCATCGTGGATGGTTCAAAGTAAACATTGATGGTGCTGCTAAGGGGTGTCCTGGCCTTGGGGTTGCAGGTGGAATCTTTTGCATCTCTAATGGTTTCTCTGTTGGTGCTTTTGCTATTCCTTTAGGCAGATGTTTTGCTTTTGACGCTGAGTTGCATGCTGCCATGGCAGCTGTGCGGTTTGCTGTTCGATTTCATTTTAGTCCTCTTTGGATAGAGAGTGACTCTACTACCATCATCAAGCTCATTCAGTCTCAGAGTAGTGTTGTCCCCTGGCGTCTGCACAAATCATGGCATCACTGTCTGTCCCTTCTTTCGCAACTTCAGGTGCAGGTGAGTCACATTTTCCGTGAGGGAAATATGGTTGCAGACCGTCTGTCTCACCTAGCGGTCTCGCTTGTTGCTGAGTCCTGGTGGCCAACTTTTCCCCCGGAATGTCTTCAGCTGATGCGTGTAGATGCTATGTCCATTACTAACTATAGATTTTGGTAGCTGCTGTAGTATGCTGTTTCCCTTTCTTGCTGTGCTCATGCATGGTGTTGTTTTTTATTTGCCTCTTTGGTTGTATTTTTGACGTTCCTTGTATTTTTTTTCTAGTTAATAATATTCTTTGGTTTGGTATATAAAGTCGATGCTAAGGAGGTGCTAGCCTAGCTACGATGTCCCGGTGCATCATCTGATACCAAACCTGAGAGACATTATATAAAAAAAAATAAATAGTCTAATTATGCAAAATATGAGGGATAAAAAAGTATAAATTTTAGATGTTAAGGACAAGAAGTTATGGTAAAATAAAGAGGTTGATAGTAGGGTGAGCATGGATTGGGGAAATTTGAAAATTTAAAATCTCCGGAACCATATCAAATTTTGGAGATTTTAAAAATAAAATCTCCAATATCAGGACCAAATTTAAAAAACTTCATACCGGGACCATTCTATTTTTTGAGATGGTTCATTATGGAGATTCGGTTCTTTTGGAATGGATCGGTATGGTACGGTTCAAAATAGATTTCGAAAATTTATGTTATACACAAATTTATATTATTAATTGAATTTATATTTATTACCAACAAATAAATAGTAACAGTTTGTGTATGTTTATACATTTTGGTATAAACATATATTTAATACATATTTTCGGCAAAACTATTTTGTATGTCTAACCCTATATTATATATATTTTTCGACAATTAGTGACTGACGGAGTCCATCACAAAATTTTAGTTTTTTTTGTAGTGACTACGCAGTTTAAGACTGAATTTTTAATTAGTTTTAAAAAAATCAATTACAACTAGAAAAATTAAATAATTAAATTATTTTTTCATCATATATTTTATATACAAATGACATTTATATACACATACAAACATTAAAACCAATAAAAAACAATGAAGTTTAATACTATTAATTTTTAAGTTATAAAAAACTAAATAAATTTATTATTTTTCCTATATATATATATATATATATATATATATATATATAATGCAAAATGTTTGATTTTAAAATTCAATTTACCAATATTATATTAGTGACAAACAATATTCGTCACTATTTCATCACTAAATTGTGACGGATTTTTATTTCATCACTAAACGGATTTGTCTGTCACTAAATCCGTCACAATTTTGTGTCGGATTTGTGATGAATTTTTGGTGACGGATACAAAATTTGGAGGAAAATTTAATATGTGATAAAAAAAAAAGTGGGGAAGAAGATTGAAAATTAGTGACGGATGGAGTCCATCACAAATCCGTCACAAAATTTAAAATTAGGTCCGTCACAAAATTTTTTTTTTTTTGGTAGTGACTACTTAATTTAAGACTTAATTTTTAAATTTACAAAAAATCAATTACAACCAGAAAAATTAAATAATTAAATTATTTTTTCATCATATATTTTATATACAAATGACATTTATATACACACAAACCTTAAAACCAATAAAAAAACTACAAAGTTTAATACTATTAATTTTTAAGTTATAAAAATATATATTGAATGCAAAATGTTTGAGTTTACAATTCAATTTACCAATATGATTTTAGTGACGGACAAAATCCGTCACTATTTCGTCACTAAATAGTGACGGATGCGGATCCGTCACTAAATAGTGACAGATGGTATTGTTCGTCACTAAATTCTGATAGATTTTTATTCCGTCACAATTTAGTGACGCACGAACAAATCCGTCACAAATTTAGTGACGGACAAGTCCATCCGTCACAAATTTCCACTAAACCATCACAAAACCGTCACTAAATTTGGGGTTTATTGCACTGTTTGTACCATAATTTTTGCCCCATGTTTCAAAATGGTACCAGATTTTCAATTTTTTTTCTTTTCAGTACCACAAGTTCTATTTTTTGCTTCAGATTAAAGTACCTGAAACATACCCGATCAAAATTAGCATACGTGGCAGCCAAAATAAACATATTATAGTATATTTGCCATGTAAATATCCCATTAAACAACCCAATTATCTTGTTTGCCCCACAGAACAAAATTTGCTTGTGGGCCCCACAAAAAAAAAAATTTTAGCAAATTTAATTTTATGGAGTCCACAAAATGATTAGGTTACTTAATTGGATGCTTACATGGCGAATATACTTATTCAGACTGCCCCGTATGCTAGATTTGATCGAAAATCATTAAAGGACTATGATATGAAACAAAATAGAAATTAAGGAACCGAAAAAAAAATTAAAAATCTGGTACCATTTTAAAACATGGATCAAAGTTATGGTATCGTTTGTGCAATAAACCCCTAAATTTGTCATCTTATTTTCTTAATTTCACAGGCTTTATTATTTTTCTTCTATATATATATATATATATATATATATATATATATATAACAATTTACCAATATTATTTTAGTGACAGACAAAATCCGTCACTATTTCGTCACTAAATAGTGATAGATGGTATTGTCCGTCACTAAATTGTGACGGATTTGTGACTAATTTTTATTCTGTCACAATTTAGTGATGGACGAACAAATCTGTCACAAATTTAGTGACAAACAAGTCCATCCATCACAAATTTAGTGATGGACAAGTCCATCTGTCGCTAAATTATCACTAAACCATCACTAAATTTGTCATCTTATTTCCCAATTTCACTTGCTTTATTTTAGTGACAGAATTGATTTCTGTCACTAATATCTGTCTCTAATTATCATTTCCGTCTCTAATCTATCACTAAGACGTCATAATTTAGTGACAAAAATTTTCGTCAGTATTTTCCGTTACTATTTTGCATTTTTTTATAGTGTGGGTCCCACTAACGGACATGTCAGTTGTTCGTTAGCTAAATTTTAATGGAGGATTAGTTTTGTAAACTTTTGAAACATTTTAAGTAAAATTGACCGTAAAATTAAATTATAATGTTATTTGCAAGTGGTATAAAAGGTTAGAATTTTTTATGTAATTTTCCTAATTTTTATCAAATATTATTATACATATGTTACTTAATATATACTACTTAATAATACAATGAAAATGTATAATTAAGTTCACTGCTATTATTCATATTTATATTTTATTTATTAATATTCGGTGCTATATTTGATTTTTAATTCAGTACGGTTCTCTATTCGGTTTTTTATAAATATCCAATATCATACTAAATTAGTCACAAATTTTAATTTGATTCAATTTGATATTAAAATTATTGAGTTCAATACAATTTTAATATCTTTTAATTCGGTATTTCGATTTAATTCGATATTTCGTCCTATATTAGGCCATAGTTGATGGCAATTTACCTTTATAAAATCTATGTTAGTACCAGGATAATAGAAACATTCCGTCGCGTCCCACCTGGAAAAAAATGAAAATAGTAATTGAATAAGGCGCGTGAACAATTGGGCGATTGGGAGATAAATGACAATGGGAACTATTCCTTTTATCTTGGGAGGATGGCAGCGGCAGAGGCAGAGATACGGATACGGACAGAGGTTTTTGGTTTTGAGACTTTTTCTTTCACTCTCTCTCTCTACTATGGCAATAGATGTCCTCGTGATCGGAGAAGGCAGATCCATGGAAGACTGTTCCCTCTAGTCACGTGGGTTCTTTTGACTACTCCAACGACCGACCCATCTACCTCCCCATTGTTACGAGCGCCCCCTTTTAGTCCCCTCCGTAAAGAGGTATAAATTGAATCGAGTGAAGCACAATAAATTAATCTACATCCACTACAAGTTACAAACAGTAGTAGTAGTAGTAGAACTGCTACAGCTAGTAAAAAACACACACACACGCACATTTTGATCTACATTGTATTATTGCCCCACCCAAAACACTCACTGACTTAACTGACCTTGGCTGACCGGTATTTCGCCATTTTGTTAGGCCTATAAAGCTACCAGACAGCACTTCTTCTCATCACCCCTCTCGTACCATTCAGTGATTTCTCTTACATTCAAACGCTATATTATTACGCACTCCTCTCTAGTCAGTTTTTACTATTTGATTCGTACCAGCTCTCAGTTGCCATTGCTATAAACCCACCATCCCTCGTATTATTCTCCATTTCTAGCCTTTGTCTACTTATAAATTCTTGGCATTAACTCACAACTATCTGTTTCGTGCCCACATAGAGAGCTACAACCAAGTGACTGGGAAAATTGAGTCCAGAAGAAATTAATTTATAGATGATGCATAAGTGCAGTAGCAACATGGTGGGTCAATGTACATGTGGTCTGTTTCATAGCCAAAGCAACTCTTTTACCATGCTATTTTCCAGGCCGAATGGCCATCACATATCTTATGATGAAACAGACATGTACTCTTTCGCTTCCTCGTCATCTTCTGTTGACTGCACTCTCTCTTTAGGTACCCCATCCACTCGTCTAAGTGAAGACGACGAGAAAAAATCAATCTGTCATGAACGTGGCCCTAGTTCTTGCATGTCCAAATTCCGCTGGGATGTGCTGCAAAACCAAAAACCACCTTATTGCTCACAAAACTACAAGAGTACCAGTCGTGGCAGCAATAGCACTAGCAACTATAACTCCACCAATAGTGATCCACTCGTCGCTCGCCGCTGTGCAAATTGTGACACCACTTCTACTCCTCTTTGGAGAAATGGTCCCAGGGGCCCCAAGGTATCTCAAATTGGATTCATATAGATACTTAGTGTTTCACTACTTGTATATATATTTTTTAATTCTTTTCCGCTCGTTTCTTAGCACATTAATTATGTGATCCGTTGTTTTAAAAACAACCAAACCGATTGCTCAATCGGTCGAGTGATTGGTTTATGATGCAGAAGGATGTTTAGTCCCCGTCATCTCTGCATTTGCAGAATTTCATGTTTTGGTATTTTTCAGGGAAAGCATTTGCTGTTGAATTAATTTAGACTTTTGTTATAATGATCAAATAATATATATATATATATATATAGAAGATGACCATCAACTGACGTGAACTATGCAGTCGCTTTGCAATGCATGCGGAATTCGGTTCAAAAAAGAAGAGAGAAGAGCTACAGCTGCAAATGCAAGCAGTAACAACATTGGAAGTGCATCATCAGGAACAATAATGGATCAGCATTATGGTTACCAAAACAATTCATGGGTTCAAACGCAGAAAATGCCGTGCTTTTCTCCAGCCAGTGAATTCAGGTTCATAGAAGACAGCGATCGAGATTCTGATACGGGCATTCCTTTCCTTTCCTGGAGACTCAACGTCACGGACAGGCCTAGCCATGATTTCACGAGATAAAGATTGATGAAATGAACAAGAAAAAAAAAAGGTGAAGAAAAAGAAGGAAAAGAAAAGAACGGTCAAAACCCTGAGATGTAACGAGAAGTGATGTAATGAGATTGAGGGATGTTTTTGTTTTTCACTGTAAACGACATTTATTTGTTTTTCAAACAAAATATTAATTTTTTTTTCCTCATTGTCTCTTGGCCAATTAACATTATACACAGCTAACCTTGGAAGCTGTTATAGGCCATCTAATAGATCAAAATCTTATAGGTACATCTTACAGCGTGATGCATGTTGTCATAGTCGTATCCATCACATTGCTAAAATCACGTGAACACATAAAGCTAAAAAACTATTCTCATACTAATAATTATAGCACTCTCACGCCATGGAATAAGTTTAGAATCTATCCACCATCCGCTCACATCGCAACAATCCAAAAAGTGTAATCAAATGGTAAAAGACATATTGAGATACAAAATTTCGGTAATTTAACTGTTTCTATTATACAATCAATTAATATCTAAATCATATGATATTTTTACAGTTTTTGGTGGTTAGTAATACTGCGTACTATACAAGTAGACCATAGTGATAGCAGTACTAATTAATGTTGGAAGTATTACGAGAAACAAAAATAAACTAAAACAACAATAAAAATAAAACTGAAAAAGCAAGTTAAAGAAAAAAGATTATTCTAGTTGGATACTCAGCAATGATGAAAGCAACCAACAATGCTTCTTCTTGGCATAGTACAAGAAAGAAAAAAGGAACGGACAGATCTTGAATAAAAGATAAAAATTCAAAAATAAAGTCAAAAAATAAATAGAAATAATAAAAATAAATAAATAATAAAATAAGATTTGACAACATTATTTTAAGAGTTGAAATAATATTTTTATAAATTCAAATAAAATTATTCAAATATCTGAACAATTGAATTCGTAAGTTGATGAAGTATAAAAAAATATGTCATTTAAAAAAAGGCCAAATGCATCATTTCACCCCTGAATTTTACTCTTTTCACCGCTAACACCCCTCAACTTTTACATTAACCAATAGCACATTTAAACTTTTATTTTAAACCCATTAGACAACTGAAATGTCAAAAGTAAGCGCGTGTTTCACAACTTTAAGTGACATGGAAAAAAATGTTCAGTTGGATTATGATTCATTTCTTTCTAATACTAAAAAAAACCCAAGATACTGAGTTGGATTCCAACTCATTCCTTTATAATATTAAAAAATCTCTAAATTGAAAAAAAAATTTTAAGAAAAATCTCCTCAATCCCTAACGCTAATTCTTCATCATTAAGTTTTGCCACCACCACTGCCTGTCTTCCAACGGCAGAGGGACCTTTATCCTCGAGTGACATGCCTTTTGTTTCATAAAAAATCTACAAAAACGGAGCCATCGCTGTCCACTAAAGGTAAAGAGAGTGACTAAAGATTAAACCAAGAGAAAAGATGCTAAGGTGGTTCGATCCATGGCCCGTTTTCTTCAAGTGAGAGTTTAACAAGAACTGGCCGTTTTTGGTCGAGTTTGCTATAACTGGAATCATCATCACCAAGTTCTCGCTTGGCCTTACTGAGAAGGATGCGAAGAATTCACCCTTTTTCCAAAGGCAGAAAAGGTAATTGGAAAAGCAGTATAGTTTATATCATTGCACTTATTGCAGCAAAGGAAATGGACTTGTACATCCTGGCAAGTCCTAGGCTCAATGAGTTACAAATGTTGATTTCAGGTGTCTAATGGGTTTAAAATAGAAGTTCAGATGTGCTATTGGTTAATTTGAAAGTTGAGGGGTGTTAGCGGTTAAAAAAATAAAGTTCATGGGTGAAATGATGCATTTGGCCTTTAAAAAAATCGTATATATATTAAACCTAAAACGAAAATTACTGTAATTCTCTAATAATATGATATTCAACAAAATAATAATTTCGTTTAAATAATAATTTTAGCCAAAATCAACTTGGAACCCGCGTATTAGATTAATAAGTGATCGTCTTGTTTAAATATATATTGGGACCTAGATTTATGCATAAAACTTAAAATAAATCTTCTAATTTCAATAACAAGTAGAGATGTCTATTAAAGATTAATATTGTATGTTTACCTTTTCATTTTAAGGTTCGTTTGAAGGTTTATTAGTTTAACTTAGCAAAATGAGAGTTCGTAAGTTGTTACTTAATAGTGGAATTAACTAGTTCATGATGGAGACCAAGATGCTAGTCGAATGAAACAAGACATAAATTCTAAACATTCCCATTATCCTTTACAAGAAATTGGTGGTCCAATGACAAGAGTAAGGACAAATAGGATGAAAGAAACTTTACAAGTCTTAATTATAGAGATGCATAACAAAGAGGCTATTTTAGAAGATTCTAATGTTGTTTTAGAGGTTTCGAAAGCTACACTAAGGAAAATCACTTATCTTATGTGTAAGATCATGGGCAAGGTTTAAAATTAAAGTAACAAAACTTGGAGCCGATGATATAAAACAAAGTTACGTTGACATGTGATGTAGCAGAAGCTTATAAAATAAAGGATAAATATTACAATCGGTTAATTTACGCACAAATGCCAGAAATCAATCTTTTACAACCTGTTGCTTCAAAAAGAATACCAAGAAATAAGCATAAAATATTCATTGATTCTGAAGAATATTGAAAAATTGGATATAAAAGAAATGGTTTCTTTCAATTCAATCAAAACTATCATCCAAAACATAACAAAATATACTTATAACGTTTAACTACTGAAACCTTAAAATAAAAGGGCTGAAATAAAGTTTAAAAAAAAGCCACAAAGAAAATAATCTAAAATAAGAAAATAAATAGCAAAAATAATCAGAGCCTCCAAAAAAAAAAACTTCAAAACAATTGAATTTGTCTTGAAACTAGTTGCAATAAGAAAGCCCGATCGTCCATGTAGATCTATGGACAGCTTCGATTTGATATATTATGGGCCCTATAACTCACTCCGAGTCAAAAGTTATGGTCTTTCTATATTGGCCTGCGCACTCGACACCTTTTCAAGTGCTCTAAATACCCCAAAGTCGGCTCATCTACATATGGGCGTGCATCAACATTTAAGAAAATGCCCAACCCATATGCTATGATATATTAAAGAGCTTGTTTTATTTTGGACTTATTTGGCCTTATTAGACTTGTCCAAACCTTAATCAGCTAAATTTTATTTAGGCAAAACCCACATCTAGACCCCTAAATTTTGCACATATTTAGCTTTACCCCCTCAAGTTTCATTTTGTATATCTAGACCCTCATACTTTATGGGTCGAAAATTTTAAACCCTTATGTCAATTTTTTAACGCAAATTATTTCCTTTTGGTCTATGAAGTTTTATATTTCTAACATCCATACTATATTTACCTTTTTTAATATTTATCACTTTTAAAATTTTTCACCAATAAAAATAAATTTACTTATTTTAATTTATAATATTTTAAATTAAAAATATAAATATAAGAAATAAGTTTTCATATTTAAAATTTAAAATATAAATTTATGTGTACATATTTAAATAATTCTAAATTTAAATATAAATAAATAAGTTAATGTTAAGACATAATAAACTATTGTAATAATGCTGTTACTTTTTCATAATATTTTAATTATACAAGTTTTATTTTCCATAAAATTTATATCTTTCAGAATAAATATTATGATGAAAAGGAACACCATAATTAAAAAGACATTATAATAAAAATATATTTTATATTCTTTAAAATTTTGTAAAAAAATAAAACCAAAAAAGGTACTAAAAATAAGTAAATTATTTTTTTTTTGGTGAAAATTTTTTAAAAGTGATATAAGTATTAAAAAAGTAAAAAATGGCATGAATGTTTAAAATATAAAACTTTAGGGACCAAAAGAAAATAATTTGTGTTAAAAATTGACATAAGGCTTTAAATTTTTCAACCTTTGAAGTACGAGGGTCTAGATATACAAAATGAAACTTAAGGGATCTAAAACTAAAAATGTGAATAGTTTAGGGGACTGAATATTGATTTTGTGTTTTATTTTCCATACTTTGTTTTCATTAGTTGTAGTCTTTTTGAAGAAATCCTCTTTAATTAAGGATTTTCCTTTATATGTATCATTAGGAGTAGGAAAGAAAAATATTTTCCTTCTAGGATTAGGATGTTTGCATGCCTATATAAAAGGTTAGAAATATGTTAAACAAATAATCATTGATAATATTGAGGTATTTTCAGCAAGGTTTGCTTTATCTTTTTGTGTTCTTAGAAGAATATAATATCTTGACTTATCAAATGAGCGATCAATTAACTTTTGTAGCATTTTCAAGATTGGGGTTTTAAGGATTTAGTTTCTTTATGGTTCTAATTAGATCATCTATAACTTTTTTTCTAATTTTATGGGTGGACATAATATGGGGTGCCCATGTAGGAGATGAGATTTGGCTGAAATTCCTTGTCCCTATATGACAATCCTAGTGCAATAAAGAATCCTAATTCAAACACTTTGACTCATGATGGAGGTCAAATCACAAAGGAACGTACTAAGAAGATGAAGGAAGCACTGAACATGTTAATTCAAGTAATTCGAGCTCAAGGTGCAAATCGAAGAAAATCTGGCCTATTTGAAGCACATGGAGTTAATTCTGGTTTAAAGTTTATTTATTTAGTCCAAATTGAAGATTCAGCCCAAATAATGTTATTGGGTCAAACTTAAGTACAATCAAGCCCAAGAGAGTCCTAATTCAAACCCTTTGACTTATGATGAAGGTCCAATCACAAGAGCACACGTTAAAAAGATGAAGGAAGCATTGAACATGCTAATTAAAGCAATTTAAGCTCAAGGTGCAAGTTTAAGTCAATCTAGTCCGTTTAAAGCACATGGAGTCAATTTTGGTTTAAAGTTTATTCATTTGGTCTAAATTCAAGATTCAAGACCAAATAATACGTTTGGGTCCAATTTAAGTACAATCAAGCCTAAAGGAGTATATATACATGTTTCAAGCCTAAGATGAAGCCTAAAAACATGTTATTTTGGTCCAATGGGTGTTAAAAATGAATTTGAGAGTATTTATTATCCAAGAGGTATTTTGTAAGTGTTTGTCTTTATCTAGACTTAATTATCTTTAGCTTAGTAGGTTAGGAACTTATTCTTTATTCCTTTATGTAGTAGGATTTATTTTCCTTATCTTTAAGGATTTGTTTTTTAGTCCTTTAAGGATATAAAATAGTTTTAGGGTCTAAAAATACATATAAATACATTACTTTGTAGCCAAATTGGCATTTTATTATTCATTCATTAATAAGGATGAATTTTACTTCAATTTTCTTAGAGTTTTATTCTTTGAACTTTCTAAACAATATACTTTATTTGTTGTTTCATTTGTCTTATCAATTAAACTCTTCACATCTAATTTTGGTGTCTTCCTTACAATTAGAGTTCTTCATTTTTCGATAATCAAGGGTTATAATTCTTTATCGTTCTTATTTCTAGATGTTCCAAGTTGTGGGTGTCTGTAGACACCCAATTTTGGGATAACCGAGCATTGATGCGACAGAGAACTCCGATGATGAGAAAATTAAAAATGAGTCTCGGGATGTTTGAGTTCAAAATCTCAAAGAGGCTTGATTGTGTTTCTAAAGTATTTTTAAGGACTCAATTGAAAGGTTTTGGTTTTTATAGGGACTATTTTGTAATTAAAT
>CATIWK010429187.1:0-11879 GCA_949634005.1 Mallotus japonicus
ATGCTGATTAAAGAGATGGCGACAGCAAATAATTAATTTTCGGACGGCATCGCATTATTACCTTGTTAATTTATTAACGTTAACAAAAATAAAATAAGGAAAATGTTACTTGTCCATAGTAGCCATCACAGGTGATTATAAGCTGGTAGCCATCACAGGTGATTATAATATTTAAGTGGGTCCCATTTTGAATTAATGTAGGTTTAAAGTAACTTCTAGATGTACGGTCTGAATTTAAAGGGTATTTTTTGCAACGCAACACTTATCCTTGTTTGGGTTTGTTTTGTTTTTTTTCCTTTTTGCATCATTTTTTTTTTTTTACTTTATCCATCCTTTCTCTTTCGGAGACATGTATCACAATTTTTTTTTTTGAAGAAGATATTTATCTTTTTATGCTTTCTTATTAATTAATAATATTGATTAGCTGCATGTACTTACATTTTTATTATTTAATAATTAAATAATTATTTTTGTTAATAGTAACTTATTATCTTAAAATTTGGATAATTACTCTAGCTTCCCTGTGTTTATGCATATTACACCATTTCATCCCTAACATTTGAATAAATATTTATTCATCCCTGACATTTACAACAGTTCATACTCATTAGTTCCTCTGTCAGGGGTGAAATAGTATAATAATTGCAATTTTCAGAGGTGAATAAATATTTTTTCAAATGTTAGGGATGAAATAGTGTAATATGCATAAACACAAAGAGCTAGCGTAATTATCCCTTTAAAATGAGGAAAGCTTAACCATTTTTTTATTTTGAAAAGGACATTTTGCTTATTATTTTTAATATCTAAAAACTTTTATTTTTTTAACTTATTATTATTTTTATTACGTGATAGATATAACAAACCAAAAAATTACTCACTTATCTAATTTTATAATATACAATTTAATTTTCATGTAATTTCAAAAAATAACAGAAATAAAGAAATAATAAATAATAAAGTTTAAATGTATTAATTTTATCAATAATAATATTTATAACTATACTAAAATAACATATCATACGATAGGGGTGAAAATGAATTGATTTACTTATGCTACTTGGTGATTTACTCGAAAAAAACTTACTTGACCTTATTTGTCAAACTAAACGAGTTTAACTTTATTTTGAAACTCATTTAGCTAATTTGTGTTTGAACTTTTTGAAAAATTAACTTATTTAAACTCGCAAAAAAATTCATAAATAGATCTATGAACGAGCTTGTGAACAAACTCATAAAAAATTTGAACTAACTTAAAAAAAATTTCATGAGCAAACTTTTTATTAGTTCGTTAATAAGCTCGTTTAATATTAAATAAATATACCAAATAAATATAATATAACCTAAATATTAGAATTAAGTAATATTATTAAATAAATTTGATTTAATTTAAAAACTGTTATTAAGTAAATATAATACTAATTTAAGGAAATAAAAAATTACACAGTTTTATGATATACATTAGTATTAACATTAGTAATTAATAGTATTAAGTTAATATTATATAGTATTAGTTTAGCACTTATGTCCAAAAAAAAAAAGTATTAGTTTAGCACTGAGTAACTTAAGTAGAATAAAAAATCATGTATTTATAATTTAAATTAGTTTTAGTCTTAATATTATCAAATACAGTATGAACTTTTGTAACACAAGCTGTTCTCCTAACTTTTACGACACATGATTATATTTTAAATCAATATTAATATTAATATTAAATAAATTTAACTTCAATTAATAAGAAAATATAAAATTAAGTAAATAATATATAATAATAATTTAATATTAAGTAAATAAATAAACATTAATTTAAATTCTTACTAAGTAAATATAATTTAAATGATTAATTATAATTTATAATTATAAGTTTGTTATAAAATTATATAATTTCAATATAAAAGTACGTAATTCATTTAACTCTTAACTAGTGTTATTTAACTAATTTAACCTTACCTAAAAGCAATGCAGTTTCACCTTTAAACTATATCGTTTTGATGCAAAACCCTTTATGAATCTAAATAACCTAGTTAATTTTTACTTACTGTCTCTAACATTTATATCAAATTTTACTATCATTTTAAAAAGTTATCTTATCATTTAAAAGTCCTAAAATTTTAATTTTAGTCCCATTAGAATCGTCAATGATTTGTTTATTTTGACGACTAAAGATAATGAGATTTTGCTATTAGATAATTTAGATGTGATTATTGTTTTTTTTTTTCATGAATTTCAATTCTATTATTCATATTTTATGATTTGGAGGATTTTTTTTTTCTGATCAAACTGCAATACTATATAAAATTTGAATTATTAAATATAACAAAGAATTACATATTTATATTTTAAATCAATATTATATTAATATTAAATAGATAAAATTTAAATTAATAATAAAACACAAAATTAAGTAAGCATTATATAATAATAATAATGATAATATTAAGTAAATAAACATTAATTTAAATTGTTATTAAATAAATATAATTTATATTACTAATTGTAATTTAATATTATAATTTTTTTAAAAAATTATATAATTCCAATATAAAACTATGTAATTTTATTGTTAAGTAATTCATTAAACTTTTAGCTAGTATTAGTTAACTAATTTAACTCTTACCCAAAAACAATATAGCTTCACCTTTATTAAATTATATCGTTTTGATGTAGAACCTTACATGAGCCTAAACACAGTCGTGCTTGGTAATTTTCACTCTTCGTAACTAACATTTATATCAAACTCACTATCATCCTAAATATTTAATTTCTCACTTAAAGCTTCTAAAGTTTTAATTTCGGTCCCACTAAAATCCTCAAAAATTTTTATTTTTATTTTTATTTTGACTCCCAAAGATAAAGAGATTTTGTTATTATATCATTTAGATGTGATTATTGGCATTTTTCCTGAATTTCAATTCTACAATTTTTAAAATTTATTATTTTTTAATGTTTTCTCAAGTTTTCTCAACAATTTTATTTTCTTTCATTCAATTAAATATAATACAAAAGCATAACAAGATTGTTAATATATTTACCTAATACTAAATTCATTAAACTTTGTAGTTTTATAAGTATGTATTTATAATTTAAATTAGTATTAGTACGAATGCTAAGTAAATTCAATTTAAATTAATAACTAAATGTAATATTAAATAAATATATAACACAAATTCAGTATTAGGTAAAAATGATACTAATTTAAATTATCAATAAGTAAATATAAATTTAATTATTAGTTGTAATTAAACATTATATATTATAAAACTATGTAGTTTCATGACAAAAATGTGTATTTTAATGTTAAAAAAACTAATTTAACTCTAATTAAAAACCATGTAATTTCATCATTAAACTATGTAGCCTTATAGGTACATATTTAATTTAAATTAGTATTAATATCAATATTAAATAAATTTGGTTTGAATTAATAAGTACATGCAATATTGAGTAAACATATGAAACTAATTTAGTATTAAATAAATATAATACTAGTACTAGTTTCAATTGTAAATTAAGTAAATGTAATTTTAATTAATAATTTTAGTAAAACATCATATAATTTACTATAGAACTACATGGTTTCATGAAAAAAATTACATAGTTTTACTGTTAAATAAACTAATTTAAGTCTATCTAAAAACTACATAGTTTCATCATTAAATTATGTAATTTTGTAAGTACATATTTCTAATTTAAATTAATGTTAATGTCAATATTAAATAAATTAAATTTAAACTAATAAGTAAATGTAGCATGAAGTAAATGAATATAATACTAATTTAGAAATAAATAAATATAATACTAATTTAAATTATTATTAAATATATAGAATTTTAGTTATTAATTATCATTAAAAGTTATTAATTATCATTCAATAATATATAACTTCACTATAAAACTACATAATTTCTTGCATATGTAATTTTATTTGAAAAGTACTGAATTGGCCGAATACCTTTTTTCACTTATGAACTTTACCCTTTTGGTCCATTTCACCCATCAACTTTAAAATTAACAAATAGCACATATAAACTTCTATTTTTAAACTATTTCACCCATGGTTCGATAATTTTTAGTTCTATTGAGCACATAAGTTGACAGCGTGGAGAAGCGCGTGAAATAAAACAAGGTGAGGCGCGTTGGTTAGTTAAAACAAGCTGACATGGTTAAAAGCTTTGACCGAGACTAAATTTAAACTAAATTCAACGCTAAATACAAAATTGAACTCTCTCTTTCATTCTTACCATTCTTCCTATTGTTTTGTTTTGCTTTAATCAATTAACTTCTCTCTTTGTCCTGACCATTGTCATCTTATTTTTGTTCTTTTATTTGTGGAGTTCTTGACTGAGTGTGTGTTAGGGAATTTTAGCAAGTGCACGGTTCGCAACAAGTAGTAAAGTTCGAGTATCGAGTATCGTTCCCAAAAGGAGATTGATACCAAGTACCAGCCTTAATTGTATTTCCACAAGCTAACAATATAGAATCGATTGAAATAAAATAACAAAACACTTAATAAATAAATCCTAAATCTAAAATATTACTTTTAAAATTCAATAATTAAAAAGCTAGAGTCTGGATTTGCTTCACTAGCTATTACTTGAATTACAGGATCCTTTCACAATTCAACTCATTAACTCAGTCAAGGGTAAACCACTCAAGTTACCTAGAGTCTCTTTCGAGATCATCTAAGAAAACCAAAGTTAATTACAGCCTATTTTCATGGTCACGTCAATTAACTAGGGTTCATTGAGTTTCTTAGCAATTTATTACTCCCCGAAGGATTCATCTACTTTCGTGATCGAGGTTCCTAAGTTTTACAAGTCTATGAGCTGATAAATCATGCAACTTTCGTTGTCTCTAATTTACCCAAAAACATGTATTTAATCAGGCCTAAAATCAAATACAAGAACAGTGATAAATAACTTGTAAAATTGATTGAAAATTAATTTATTGAAAGGAAACAAGAATCCAAACAAGTAATAGACTGGCTACACAAATCCAAACCCTAAAAAGAGTTTAGCCGCGCATAATTACGGCGATGAACAAAAACATAATAAAGAGAATTAAAGATGAAGAAAGAACGATTTTAACTCTTGAATCTTGCACAATTTCTTCTTCAAACTCTATTGATTGCCTTGTTCGTATCTTCAAAAGTGTTTTTTTCTCCTCTGAAAATTAAGATCAGGCTCCCATAAAAGAGGCAAACAAGGGCTATATATAATAGTTCCAAAACAAACCCTAAAAATAGTTTCCAAATTTGATTTCTGCCGAAGTGCACGGCTGTGCATCACTGCTGATCCAGAAATCATCAAATCAGGATTGGCCGTGCGCGTGGCTGTGCACTTTTGCTACATCAGGAATTTGAACCAGGATTGGTCTTGCACTCCCATGTGCACGGCTGTGCATATGGTGTATGGCTGTGCAGATTTTGATGCACGACTGTGCATCACTGTTTGTTCTGCCAAATGAAAAATTCTCAGGCTCAGGATTGGCCGTGCACTCCCATGTGCACGACTGTGCATGCCTCTACATCTTCAATTCATGGAGATTTTGAGCTTTCCTCTTCAAGTTCCAGCATAAATTCCACTTGCATTAATCCAAACTTGGGCACACCTAACCAATGAACACCAAAACACCAAAATTAAACTAAAAATAAACCAAAATCAATAAAAATTATAAAAACCTTTAAAAACCTAAGTTTCATGAAATTTAAATAGAGACACAAACATTCAAGAATAAAATAAACACTTTAATACCTAAAAACTTAACAACTTAGTGCTCAAAATTCATCATTTTTAGCACTTATCAGTTTGGAACAGTGAAATGGAGGAGGTGCAGTTCATGGCTCCGTTGTGCAACTGTAGCGAATTTGCTGACACCAAGACCTCTTGGACAAGCGCCAATCCTGGTTGGAGATTCTTTAGGTGTATAAGGGGTAAGTACATTTTGGGTATCAATGGGTGCAATTATAGTGTAGGGAAATATTTGGGTAATTAGGGTTTGAGTAATTTGGGATTGAAATTATTTTTATTGAAATATGATGGGAATTTGTATTCTTGAAATTACAGACCATTAAAGCATGCAATTACTTCTTATGGTTTGATCCTCTAGTTCCTTATCAATCAAGGCATATGATCTTGGGGGTTGCAGAAAAGAATAAGAGACATTGAAGGAGAGAGAGACAAAGCAATTACAATGAAGAAGATGCAAAGAAAGCTCATGATTGTGTTAATTGCTATAATGTTTGTATTGTTTGTGGGCAGTAAGTTATGAAAGAAAGGAGATGGTTATGTCTCAGCTAGTTAGAATTTGTAGAAACTATGCCTGTATGTAAGTTTAGATATGATTAGTGTCTTTGAAAGAGAGGCCTTTTGGTTTGGCATAGATTTTGGACAAACTAATGTATGAATATTTGCTAATGTATGTTCTTCCAATACACACACTCTATAGCCTCTAAAGCTAGCTCTTTTTGCTCTAGAACACTGTGTATCTGCTGCAAACCTTTTGGAGCCAATTGTTTTGTCATGTGGGAGGGATATTGTCTGATATGACATTAACGGTGTACAATGAACCTCTTCCAGCACCCCTGCCCCTTCCTGAAGTTCCTGAACCTCTTCCAATACCCTTGCCCCTTCCTAAAGTAGCTGAAATAGTTCCAATACCCCTGCCCCATCCTGTGCTGGTAACTTGAGGTGTAGTTGAAACTTCTCTGTCTGTGAGTGAAAAAAATGCCATGTATATTAGATTAAATTTCAGGAATAATTTCCTAATATAATAAACACATTTCCACCTATGATGCATAGTCAACTAGAACATCAAAATTTCTTTCCCTGGATTGTTGCTTGTCTGCTGGCTTGTCATGTTTGATTAAGAGTCAACAGAGGATTATGTTTTTTTATCAGAAAAATACAAGCATTTCTAGCTTTCCAAATGGCTCACCCTATAGGCAGGATTGTAACAAACTAATGCTTATCATGTCTAAATATATCATAACATTTTTCCACCAATCAGTCATTGTAAAAGTAAAGTTCATATTAGGGACAAATGCAAAAGTCGAAGCAAACCATGTAGCTTTTGCATGTGGACACTTAAACAACATATGATAAATATTTTCCACATCTACTTGAAAAACTCTACACACCTTTAAATTTTATAGATGTCTTTAAGTAAGCCTCACGTGTAGGTAATAATTTACTAGCAGGTGGAGGCATTCATACAGAGTCCAACTCCCATAAATCACCTGCATGAGATAAAATCCAATGATCAACATGATTAGAAGCATCATTAAATTTGTCCTATAATTCAATTGTTTAATTAAGAGTCAACAGAGGATTAGGTTTTTTATCAGAAAAAATACAAGCATTTCTAGCTTTCCAAATGGCTCACCCTATAAACAAGATTGTAACAAACTAATGCTTATCATGTCTAAACATATCATAAAATTTTTCCACCAATCAGTCATTGTAAAAGCAAAGTTCAGATTAGGCACATATATGCAAAAGTCGAAGCAAACCATGTAGCTTTTGCATGTGGACACTTAAACAGCATATGATAAATATTTTCCACATCTGCTTGACAAACTCTACACACATTTAAATTTTACAGATGTCTTCGAGAAAGAGCTTCATGTGTATGTAATAAATCAGTGAGAACTCTCCACTAAAAGAATTTTATTATTAGAATTACTTGAGTACTCCATAAGCTCTTCCATAAGCTAGACTCCTAATTTGACAAATTAACATTTTCTCCTAAATCTCTTGAGACAAGATAATGATAAGCAGACTTTGCAGTAATATGCCCTTTTTTTAATCAAAATGCCAAACAATCCCATCAAGAATAAAAATATCAACTATAGTGATGTTTAGTATTCTCTTAATGTCAATGGATTAAAAATTCTTTGCAACAATTCCATATTCCATCTCCTCTGATTTGACACAATTAAATCTGCCACTAGTAATGACTGAGTTTGGCTAGGTCTGTCAGTAGAGACTTTAAAAGAAGGAGATTCAGGAATCCAAGGATTATCCTAAATGCATATAGATCTTCCATTCCTATATTATACCTAAATCCAAATTTAAATAAGTCTTTGGCTTTCATTAAGCTTGCTCAACCCTAAGAAATCTTGTATCCTATCTTTGCTTAAAGAAAGGATGTATGAGAAAAATATATACTTTTAAGAATTCTAGCTCACATACAATCTGGACTTGCTATAATCCACCAAACTTGTTTTGCTAAAAGAGCAATGTCAAATTTATCAAAATCTTTGAATCCCAAACTGCCCCTAAATATTGATGTAGCCAAGATCTCTCATTTTGCCAAATGCAACATTTTCTCTCATGATTACTACCCCACCAAAATCTAGCTAAAATAACATTTAACTCATTATAGAAACGGGAACTTAAAATAGAATATTGCATAGGTAGGTAGAGCAGTTAGAACTGCTTTAAACATTACCTCTCTACCATCATCTGATAGCAGCTTGTGTTTTCATGATTGAGCTTTTAGCATTATTCCATCTCTGAAGAAACTTAAAGCATAGCTCTACCCCAAACAGAAGGAAGCCCTAAATAAATTTCTATTGACTTCAGATTATTGACTCCCATATAATTCATTGATTGATTTTTTAAATCCGTGGGAGCCTTTTGACTAAAGCAGATACTAGATTTTTCTTTGTTAATTAACTCTCTGCCCAAAAGTAAAACAATATTTATTAACAATATTCCAAAGAGTAGCTATTTCCCCATCTTTGCCTTCCTAAAAGAAGTGTGTTATCAGCAAATAACATGTGAGTGATTGAAGGACATCTTCTATTAATACAAAATCCATATAGTAATCTATCCCTTAAAGCTCCATCCAGAAGAGAAGACAACGCATTTGACACTAAAATAAAATAAAAAAAAAAGATAAGGGGAAAGAGGATCCCCATTTTCTCAAAACATCTAGTGGGCTTAAAACTCTAAGAGGGATTGCCATTAACTAAGATAGAATAACTTACAGTTGTGACACATTGCATAATTAAATACACAAAATGACTATCAAACCCCATCTTTATCAATATTTTTTCTAAAAACAACCATTCTACTTGATCATACACTTTACACATGCCTAATTTTAATGCAAAATGATCTTTTCTCTTATTATTGGCAGTATGAAGTGCATAAAAAACCTCATGAGCTATCAAAACATTATTCTGAATTAATCTACCAGGAACAAAAGTAGCCTGACATATATTCACTCAATCATTCAAGTGAGGTTTCAGTCTATTTATAATGACTTTTGATATAACCTTATAAATAAAATTACAAAAACTTATAGGTCTATATTGTTTGACTTTAATTGGGTTAAGTACCTTGGGAATAAGAACTATAAAAGTTCTATTCCATTCTTTCAACAAGAATCCAGTCTAAAAAAAACCTTTTAATAGCCATAATGATAGAACAACCCATAAAATGGCAATAATTCTGTAAAAAGAAACCTGAAAAACCATTTGATCCTAGAGCTTTAATTGCCCCTAATTCAAAAAATAGCCCTCTGGAACGAAAACATCTCCTCCTGCTAATATAGATCTAACAAAACTTTATTTAACTGCTTGCATTGCTGATTTTACTCCAAAGTTAAATCCCTTAAATTCATCTCATCTATTTGAGACTAAATATTTTTAATCCTCTCTTTAATATTCCCAAACTTTTCTTTAGACCACTTCCTCAAATTAAACCTATATAATTTCAACTTATGAAGTACTTGAAACATATTGGAACCCATAACATCCTGATTCCAACAATCCAAAACAACTCCATCACAATCTGAGCTAAAAAGGCATTTAGCCTCAAATCTAAAAAGACATCTTCTTTTACCATTTGATACACACATAAAATAATTGGTCTGTGATCAGAGCCTACCATCCTTTCATGGATAACCAAAGCTTTATAAAAAAAAAATAAATAAATACTACTCCATTCTATATTTGCACAAGCCATATCTAGTCTTTGCATTATATTTTATATCCCCTATTTTCTTATTTGACCTAGTAAATCTCTCTCCCTTAAACTCTAGTTCAATCAAGGCAAATTTTGTCCACAAAATTCTTAAAAACAGCATTTTGAGACTGTGAAACATCAACCCTGCCACTTTTATCAAAACTATAAACAATATTATTAAACTTTCCTATACACAGCCGTGAATTAACACCTACTAGATGTAAATGCAAAACAGAAGACCAAAAAAACTTCCTTTTCATTACTATTTGAGAGAACATATATGAAAGACAAATAAATCAAACCAGCAATCTCATTCAAATAGGAACAATAAATGTGTACCTATAATTTCTTACGCCACCATAAAGCCAATCCACCTGATTGGCCACAAGGATCAACAACAAAACCTTCATCCCAATCCAGCTTCTTCTGAATCTTTTACATATAATTCTTTTTTTTTTCTTTATCTCCAATAAAAAAAAAAAATGGGCAATAAGAGAAATATAGTTCCTCTAAGACCCGAACTGTCAAAGGACACCCGAATCCTTGACAGTTCCATGCCATAACTGTCATGGCCCTTGGATGGCTAATGTTTAATTAAAGATCCTAAAAGAAGCACAAGTAATAAATGCTGGCACAAACAATGAAAAGCTCAATGAGCATAAAGGAAAACCCTAACAGAGACTCCACCCATGGAGAGAGCAGCTCTATATAGATTTATTTTTTAGTTTGTTATTGGTTAACTATGAGTAAATGCATCTTTTCAACACTTATACACATACGATTTGAATGTAAATGTATTTTGTAACACAACAGTTTTTTTCCTTCTACATCATTTTTTTATTACTAACTTATAATACTGATTAACTGCATATACATTTAAAATGTTACATTTTTATTCTTAATTTAATAATTAAATAATTATTTTTGCTAATTTTAAGTTCTTATTTTAAAATGAGAAAAGCTTAATGATTTTTTTTATCTTAAAAAGGATATTTTACTTATTATTTTTTAATAACATCTGAAAATTTTTATTTTTTGTAATTTATTATTTATTATTTTTACTATGTGATAGATGTAACAAATAAAGAATTTACTCAACAACTTATTTAAAATTACAATATACAATTTTAATTTTTAGTTTCATGTAATTTCAAAAAATAACAAAAAAGTGAAAAAAATAAATAATAAAGTTTAATGTATTTTCTTTATCAATAATAATATTTGTAATGATACTAAAATAACGTCACCTATGTAGGTGTGTAAATGAATTGAGCCACTCGAGCCGCTCGAAAATTGACTCAAAAAAACTTGTTTGATGTCGTTTCTTAAACTAAATAAGTTCGTTTATTTTGAAACTCGTTTGACAGATGAGTTGTATTCAAACTTCCTAAAAACCAACTTGTTTAAAATCACAAATATACTCATAAATAGGCTTGTGAACAAATTCGTTTGTTAGTTCGTTAATAACTCGTTTAGTATTAAAAATAAATATAATAAAATAATAACTCATTTAGTATTAAAAATAAAAAAAATAACAACTCATTTAGTATTAAAAATAAATATAATTTAACCTAAATATTAATATTAACCTAAATATTAATTTATTTTCACATTTTTTTTATATTTTTTATATTTTTGTTTATCATGTTTTTTATTATATATATATATGTATATATATATGTTAGGTAAATTTTTTTTGGTGGATTATGAAAAAATTCTATTAGCTGAAAAAATTCTTTAATATGGTTTTTTATTTGAAATTAATAAAATAAATATCTTAATTATTTTTAAAAAAATAATTAAAGACATCCACTCTTAATAATTATTTTAAAAATTTTATTTTTATCATATGATAAAAATTAATTTATTAGGTCAAAATATGCATAAAATCAATAAAAGTTGTTCAAT